>MU223827.1:357786-395970 GCA_018584345.1 Thuja plicata | reverse complement strand
TCAAGTGTACCTCCAACTCCTCGTATAGCATTGACTACTTCTTTGATTCTTGTGTTGTACTGTGTGATGTTTTCTCCTTATTTCATTTTGAGATCATCAAACTTTCCTCTAAGGCTTTCTGCCTTGGCTCTCAGAACATTTGTATCACCACCATGTACAAGCTTCAGTTTGTCCCACATCTTCTTTGTAGTTGTGCAATCTTTGACATCTTCAAATTCAGCATCAGAGAGAGAGGAAGAAATCTCTATGACCATGCAGTTGTGCTCATGCTTCACTCTCAATTGATCTACTGTTAATGCTCCTGTGTGAAACACATATTTAGTATCTAAGTATTGAGTAACATCATTACCAATACTTGATAAGTGGAGTCTTATCTTGCTTTTCCATGAAGCAAAGTTCTCTTTGTTCAACTTGGGCACATCTCATATGTTCATCTTGTGATCTTGAATTAGGTCTTGAAACCTTCCTTCTAAGCACACAAGCTCTGATACCAATTGTTAATAATAACTGAGAGGGGGGGGGTGAATCAGTGGCCTAAAAAATTTATCCTTCAAACTTAACCACCAATCAATAAATTTCAGATTATTATGTCCCTACAAGATATATGCCATGAAATACTTTATAATGATAAATTGTCTGCCAGTTTTCCTTTTTTGTCCTTATTCTCCTTGATTACCAATAAGCAGTATAACTATTTACTGAAACTCAGTAAATAAGTAGAGTATACCAGTCAATCCAGAATTAACTATGTGAGATGCAAAACAATAAAGAAATGAATCATACACACATAACACATGGATTTTAACATGGAAACCCTGTTAAGGGAAAAACCAATAGGACCGGTACCCCAAATTTTCACTCTTATGAAGTGAGCCCTGTTAGGAGCTAACCCTGTTAAAGGTTACAAACACATGGTTAAGTGTGACTTTGTTAGAGGATTTTATACATAGAGGTTGTCACTTAGTATCAGACATCTATTTGCTACCATCCTTGAATCAACCTCCTTCTTAGATTGTCAATAGGTATCGGGAAAATCTTGCTACCATCCTTGAATAATATTCCTTCTTAGACTGTCAATAGGTATCAGAAAAGTCCAATGCTACTTTCATGAATCAACTTTTTTGGCACTCTTTGGGATGTACCTCAATATATAGAAGACTGTTAAGTCCTTCTTGATTAAGAGACTTTTATGTTTCAATGGTTAAACTAAAACACTATGAGCTATTCATGATGCAACTTTGAATTGCAGATTTTTAGATCTATTTAAGTACATTACCTCTCTGATCAATGTATCAATTCAATCCTTGTGCTCCACACTTTATGCTCTGTGATGTTGTGCTCACTGTTCGTTGGTGTCTGCAGAATTCCTTAGCTCTTCCTTTAGTTTGTTTGATCAGGACTATATGAATTTGTTCTTCATTAGTTTCTCTTCAGCATCCTCTTTCTATTCACTCCCCTTAATCCCTTTTTTAAAATGAATTAAGCTTTTCTCTTATATAGATGTAATACTCCAAGTTTCTTGGTTCTTGATTCTTGGCATGATAAACAATCTAGCCAATTAGATTTAAAGTATAACTCCTGATTTGTCTCATAGAAATATTCTTTCCAACTTTCAAATCATCTTTAAATCACTCACTTAACTCAGGTTGAATAAAACAAAGTAGACAGTCAGTTAAGTCTATCTTTTAGCTCTGCCAGCTAGATATTTTGTCATTTTCTGAACTCTCTATTTTGTCGGTCACAACTAACTGATCCGTCATTGAGAATTGACTAATTCATCAGTGAGACTCTAGTTATCTTCATTATCTCTGTCTGTTGGGCATCATTGAAAATTTACTCATTGGGCAACCTTGTGTTATTGCTCATCGGGCACCCTTCTGACTTTGCTTGTCGGGCACTTTGTGGTTTGCTTCATCAGGCAACACTGTTCTTCTGGTTGTCAGGTATCATTGTGACTTTTCATCTTTTCTCTATCTGTCGGTGTGCACTCTGTCGGTGTTGTCTATCACTTAGTGAATACATGACTTTTATGTATTGCTGAAAGCATAACCTTGGTTCCTTTGATTCTCTGAAGTCTTTGACATTATGTACATTTGACATCAATGACAATACAATCCATTAACTAATTTAATGACTTGCATTATATTCAAATTAACATTATCAAACATTTAATCAGTTACATGTCATCAATCTTTACATGCTTCACCAACATTCTTAGGTTCAATCTTTGAAATCAGACAGATTTCATTTCTAACAATTCTTCCTCTAGTCTAAACACCTTGATTTCTATCACCAATAATCTAATTTTCAGAATGATTTATCCCTACATATCTTGGAGTCTTTAGATTTGAATTTGTAGCTAACTGTCTTGTCTCCACATTTTCCTCATTTGCAACTTCTTCAACTTGATCTAGTGAACCATTGATTTTGTACCTGTATTTCTTGATTGTCTTATTCACCATCTGACTCATATCTGCAAGATCTAACTCGTCTCTGATAGTTTTCATGCACTTTAACATTAGAACTTTTAATTATCTTCCTTAACATGTTATTGTAGCACTTGTATGCTTCTCCCTTTGTTGAATAACTAAGAAAGATACCTTCATCATATCTAGGATCAAATTACCTAAATTTTTATTTCTTTTGATGTAACATTTTCATCAAAAAATTCTAAATACTTAACTATAAGAACATGTCCATATTATAATCGATAAGGGGTCTTACTAGTATCTTGATTGATTTGAAATAGGTTCAATGTATAGAATACAGTGCTAACAAATTCTATCCAATAGACTTGTGGTACATTTCCTTCAATCATCATTGTCCTTTCTATGTCTAGGATAGTTCTACTGCTTCTCTCTACAATACCATTTTTTTGTGGGCTCCACAAAGTAGACATTTTCCTCTTTATCCCAAGCTCTTCACGATATATATTAAATTCACCAGATATAAATTCTCCACCTTGCTCAGATCTCATACATTTCATCTTCATACATGTTTCAGTGTCAAACATAGCCTTAAAAAATTTTAATTTGTCAAAAGCCTCATATTTCTCCTTTAAAAATGTAACACACATCAGCCTGGAATAGTCATCAATGAATAAGATGAAATATCTATCTTCATAATAGCTTCTAGTTCTAGTAGGGCCATACAAATCAATATATATTAGATCTAACAATCTACTTGAAGTTTTTTTTTTTTGAAATTAGAATTAATTATCTTACCCAACTGACATTCCTTACACATCACATTAGTAGGCTTTAACAATTTAGGCAAATGTTTCATTGCTCTAGTAGTACTAATCTTGAAAATATTATCGAAGTTCACATGACAAAATGTTTTGTGTCATAACCGAATATCATCAACTTGAGAAATCAGACATCTATTCTCTTCATTACTCAAATGAAATACATTACCTTTGGTTTTTGTTCCTAATGCAATCTCAATTCTAGGACCTACCAATCATTTTTCACATTACATCCTTGAATTTTAGATTATAACCTTTTTCAACTAGCTATCCAACAATAAAAATATTATTTATCATACCTTCAACATATAACACATCATTAGTGTTATTCTTATCATCAAGTGTAATAGAATCTCTACCTCTGATCATCCGAGGAGTATTATCACCAAATCTGAAAACACCACCATCATACATTTCCATCTTCACAAATTTACTCTTATATCTAGTCACATGATGTCAAAAACCATTGCTAATAACCCATTCATCTTACTCATCCACATGTGAAATCAAGGCTCTCTCCTCATTCAATAAACTCAGATCCCCATCTTTGATAGAAATAGAAACTGTCTCATTTTTACTCTTTTCAGATTCATCATCAGTTACACCTTCATTAGAAACATAATAATACTTCATCTAATACTTAGGTTTGAAATTCCTAGGCTTATAAATAGGTTCTTTATCTGGACATCTTGAAGCAATATGACTAATTTTTTTACAATAAAATCATTTCCAAGGTAACTTTCCTTGATACCTACCAGCTCCCTTAGGAAATCTCTTGGCAATTAGGGCTTCAAGATCTTGAATATTTCTCTCTTCTTCCTTAATATCTTCACATTCCTTAGCATACTTGGACTTAATTTTGATGAACTCTCTCAAGGGTCATATCTTAACTTATCCCTAGAAATAGTATCCTTAAATGTGGATTCAACTTTAGGAAGTGTATCACTAAATTCACTCATTGTAAAGGAAGATAGCTTACCAACCAATCTGTCTCTTGTTACTGTAGTCATGGTTTTGATCTCTTCAATAGTAGAAACCTTGTGTTTCTAAGGAGACAAGGATCTAAGTATCTTAGAAATAATTTTTTCTTCCTCAAATTTTCCACCAGTGCATTTGATTCTACAAACAAGCTCATATATCTTGAGTATGTAAGAACTAATTTTTTCATCCTCACTCATCTTTAATGTTTCATACTTCCCTTTCAAACTCTACAACTTATCTTGCTTCACATATACATCTTCTTCATGTAGAATCTCTAAGTTTGTGAATATATGATGTGCAATCTCTAATTCTATGACATTTGTGTATTCAATATCTTACAAGGTGCTCAAAAATGATTCTTTTACTTTGATGTTTTACTCAAATTTCTTCTTCTTCTTAGCTGGAGTCATAGTAGAAAGATCCACATGAGGATTATAAGGCTTCTTATGGATCTCCTAGTAATATTCTCCAATGCTTCTCAAGTGTATAATCATCCAACCCTTCCATATGGAGTTAGTGCTTGCAAACCTCGTACTCTCCTTATTAAAATATTTCATCCTGGATCTCCTCAAGCGATCAAGCTTCTAATAGAGGACTTAGCTCTGATACCAATTGTCAAGAATAAAGAACCACAAATAATAAATAGGGGGGAGTGAATTAGTTGTGTCATAAAATACAATGCCTTAATCAACTTTTAACCTTTTAATCATAGATCTGAATGAGGAACATTAAAGCAAGATCTTAAAATGGAAAACAACACATAACGCCAATATTTTTGACATAGAAATCCGATTAAGAGATGATCTACTCTATTAAAATTATTATAGCCTTTTAAGAGTATTACAAGGGGAATACACATGAATTAAGGAACACTTTCTAGAGTTCACTGCTCAAATATAATATGAGCTACAAGTCAAAAGAATGCTCATTTCCTTACAACAATCTCTGGTTACAATCCAAAAATCATGAATTGATTGATAATATCTCTAATATACCAATGTAGTTCCAATAAAGTATGTAAATCTCTGCCTCGATTGAAGATTCCACTAATATCTCTTCATATACGCGATCCTCTACCTTTTGTACACACTCTTTTCTTGCACAAAGATATATTACATCATTACATTTATACAATGAACATCAAATTATTTCCTCAAGGTCGGCCAAGGACTTACATTACCAATATTTAATCAAATAGAACAAAAATAATTTAATACAATCCAAAACATGTCAGCAAAGACATAGTAAGGATGCAAATCTTCATTGTCGAACATGTGCCAACTCTACAAATCATGTCACAATCCATCACAACATGATACATCACCATGTTAGCCAAGAACAATAAGAACATCAATACGCTACAAGAGAATCACCAAATCCGATCACATAACTCAATCTGATCCAGTAACACGACTATGACATGATCTAGAAACATTACCAAAGAAATATAAAATACTATAGAAACAACCAAAACAAATCTGTCTCAGAATTTATCACTATCTTTACAGAGTTCAACAAGAACATCATCAAAAAAATTTATCACTTAATAAAAATAGCTTGTTAGCATCCAAATCACAAACCACTCAAGATGAGGTTACAAGTCCATGTCCTAAACTCACCACCACATTAGCAATTAGAAATATTGCATAAACGAACCATACCAATCCAAATATTGAAACATCGTCTCTTCCTGAACATCCAAAATATGGGTCTCTAATCAATCATTCATATCTCACTTAAATCACCATGCAAACCACTATAAATTTACATGTGTCAACTACAGACATCCCTGAATCCATTTTTAAGTTCACAAAAAGTGATCTTCATTATAAAATCCACACCAAACCAATCTTCTCACTGATTATACCAGGATCATTGTCACCAACAAAAGCTATGATTTGAGTAAGGAGGTCAAGGAAAACAACAATGAAGCCATGATCACTAGCATGGAGAACAAAGTGGAAAAAATAGAAAGTAGTCTAAAGAAAATCAGAGAGCAAAGCTTCCAAATCCTGAAGGCTTCTGCATACCACAATAAGATTCTGGTGACCAAAATGGAGAAAAACAAGGAAGAGGATAACAAGGAGATTACGGAAAGCACAGGGTCTGGTAAAAGAAACCGCACCTTTACTAGAAAGAAAGATGTTGATCTAGAGGATTTGAAGGCATCTGCAAACAACATGGATCTCCTGGTCATCCAGGATAAAGAACTAATGAAAAATTGCTAGCTCTTTCTTGGCTTTCTTTTTGCCGTCATTTTTTGCTGCTGTCTATTTTTTGTCTGCTGTCTTTTTCTATGTTTGGGGCCTTGGGATAATGTTTCTTTGGGTGTTGTTGCACATTTTGATCTTGATCTGTAATGCTTATCCTATGAATGCACTGTAAAAGGTTTCAGGTGCCTTTTGAATGTTTTTTTTACTTAATCAGAACATTGTCACCAATAGTAGAAATATGTTGACATCAATGCCAAAACATCATTGTCAGCACATATATGCATGATAGTCAAACTATATCCCAACATAAACAACTTGGTCAATGTATGGTCATATTAAGGTACAACTATCATAGGTACGTGTGTGCATTAATGTGATGTTTCAAGTAATATGTATAATTGCTTCTACCTAATATAAACATTGATATACGAGACCATTTACTTTTGATTTTGATTATGATAAAAACATGGACTGATGTTTTGGTGTTGTTCCTATGAATGTAACAAATGGAATAACACATTATAAGAAATAGAATATTGTTAGAGAGAGGTAGCCTAACCTTGTGAAACTAATGGGTAGTAATGGTATTCACACACTCACATAGAAATTATTTTTGAAATGATTATTTGATGCATATGTGTTCATTTTAACTTAAGAGCGATTGTTTCAAATATACGTTCTAACTATTTTTTAAATTGCTTGTTTTAATGAATGTACATCCTTTATTATTTTTAGGAATGCTTACAAAAATGAAAGTTAGGAAGCATTAGTATAGTTAAAGTCACTAACAATGCTAAATGTGAAACTAGTTGGAATTAATTTTTTGATGACTTATGCGTGTTGTATTATTTGAGTGTTTGCTAAAAAAATGTTGTATTGCATTTAAAAAAAGAAATACAAACCTTTCTAATATGAAATTTTTAGCTTGTTTAAGTTAATGTTAAATTTTTGTTAAGGCATCAAGGATGATGCATTTTCTAAGGAGGAAATAATGCAATAACCCTCATTTTTTTAATATTTTTTTTTAATGTAAATAAATTTGACATAAAAAACAACCTTTTATTTTTTTTTAAATTGTAATAGTAATGCTTATATAGAAAATAATTGATTAAACATATGTATATCATTAATTTTATTTAAAAAATTTAGCCTTCCTATTAAATTAAATTCGAATTGTGAGTGGGGGATTAATGAATATATGCATAGCGATTATTGCTAAGGCTCTGGCTCTTAAGGTTCGCCACATCCTCCCTCAAATTGTTAGGCCAAAGAAAACTAGCTTTATTAAATCAAGATATATTGTTGATAATATCATAGCCGTCTGGGAAGGTATGAAATGGGCTCAAAAGTCTCAACAAAAAGCCCTTTTTCTCAAAATTGATTTTGCTAAAGTTTGTGATCGTATTGAATGGCCTTTTATTCTTGCTATGCTTCATGCTCTGGGTTTTGGCCCCAAATTTCTTCAACATGTGCAAATTCTTTTTCAGGATGCCTCTACTTGCATCACCATTAATGGCAAACAGTCTTCCACCTTTGGGATTTTCAGATCCATTCGGCAAGGATGTCCTCTTGCTCCTACCTTATATGTTCTAGCAGCTGAAGGATTTGGCTATTTATTAGCTCATTCTATTTCTCTGGGCCGTCTTTGTGGGATTGATTTACCCAACTCCACTCAGCAATTGGTTAATGGCCATTTTGTTGATGATTCCTTTCTCACTCTTGCAGAGGACGAGGAAAATATCAAGGCAGCCTTGTAGTGTTTATACACTTTTTGTTTGGCTTTAGGCTCTGCCATTCAGTGGTATAAAACCTTTTGCTATAGATAGTCATCCCTTCCTAATCCACCCTGGTTTTCCCAGTTTGGTTGGTCCAGGATCCAGCATGGGGAAATATTTCAGTTTCTTGGTATACCCTTTGCTTTTCAATCTACTTCTACTGATTTATGGAATGCTGTGTTAGCTAAAATTGAAAAGAAGCCCTATTGGATTACCAAGCCGCTCTCGCTTGCTGGTAAATTTCAGATCTTCTCTAAGGTCTTGGCTGCTACTCATGTTTACTATTCCTCCTGTTGGGCTCCTTCCAAGGCCTCGTACAAGAAGCTCAAGAAATTGTTGAGGGATTTTCTTTGGGGCTCTGGTGCAGATCACCATGGCTTCCACAGAGTTGCCTGGGAGTTTTTTTGTCTCCCCAGGGCCTAGCCCTTTATGCAAAGTGGATTGTGTGTTTCCTCGATGGGTGGTTGCCTCCTGACCAAACCTCTAGACCCAATGTGTGGGGAAATCTACCAGATAAAGATCCCTTGCCCTCTTCTGCTACTGCTCTCACAACTTGAGGGCTTTGCTTTTATGTCTTTTTTTTATGAATAGTTGTTTTGTTCCAGCTTGATGCCGAGTAACTTCGTGGGGTGATTTTTTATCCCCCAGGATTTTTTTGTGAATACTGTACTTTGTTATACATATTAATAGTAAAGGCCTCTATTCATCAAATATATACATACCAAGACTAGCAACGTGTTCACATTTTGAGATGTCAATTGCTAGTTTTGGGGTTAATCAAAGAGTGGAGATTAAAAAAACTGTGATTTCTTTTTAGATAGTGCCAAATAGGGAGAATGAGGAGAAAAAGGAGAGGAGGGAATTAATGAAGTAAAAAAATGGAAAAGAAAGGGATCTTCGGTGCGGTTAGGGGAGGGAGATAACAAGCCGCCCAACTTGGAATTGAGGGGGTCAATTCCAACAGTCTAGGTATATCCATGGGTCAATGGATATATAATATTAATTATTTTAGTAAAGGGAGAAGTTAATTGAGGATAATATCTTTGTATGGATAAGTTGAGACTTACGAGAAACAAGGGCTGGATATCATCACCAAAAGGAATAATCTAAAGATGTTCATGATACTAGTATTATAGAGGCCTTTAAGGGCCTTTATTGTGTTGGCATTATAAATCACATTAATCAGTTGGATACCCTACCTTGTAAGATTCATTGGAAGGCTACATGTTTAATATTATAAAAAGTGTCTGTATATCTACACTTCTATTTAAATATCCTTGAGAGTTTGGTGAAAAGTAACTTGAGTTGCAAATATTTCCCTTACGTAAACAACTTGTGGGTTTCTTTATGTTATTTGACTTTTTTTAAATTTATATAATATAATTTCCTCAAGGAATATCCTAGATGTAAGGTTAAATGAAATGAAGAGTTTTTGGAATATCATTAGAAAATCCTAAATTTCATAGCTTAATATTACAAAATTTAAGTTATGAATGTTCACTTCGAACCTTTGTGGATGTGTAAGATTGTATAAAAATATTGCACTTGTATTTCTTATATTGCTTTGAATTTTATCGAGTAGAAAATTGCAAGGATGAAATCACTTATGTTGGTGTATAAACATTATATCACTATAATAGCATTGGTGAGAGTTTAAAATATTTACTAAATGAAAGGTTTAAGATAAAATTTCCAAAGGATTCTAGTATGATATGTTTCTTTAAGAATCCATGTATGAAAGTCTTGTGGTGTATTCTATGTGATTGAGATAATTACATATTATGTTTACCTTATTTGAATAGTATAATTGTGGTAGAAATAGGGTCTTGAAAAGTATCTAATTGAACTTGAATTGTTGCTTTTTTTTGCTTAAATACATATCTTGTGCACAATATGCCTTATGAGACGAGTTCACAATATATGCTTGCATCTTGGGATATTTATTGTTTGAGAGGGATTTCAATGTTATGAAATGATATAATTACATTAATGTTTAAGAGTAGACATATTTTATTGAGCCAATTCTATTACTCCTATTACTTTTACCTTTTTAGACTTCCTCACGCTCGGTTGGGTAATCTTTCATGTCATGAAAGATTTCAAGGAAGCGTAAATGCTTTGTGGTAGGTGGAAATGCACTCCTACAATATTCTCACTATCAATTTTTTTGTGTGAAACAAGTGTCTGGAGTTCAAGTTAGGAAGGTCTTCACATTTAGTAAATTATGATTCCTTGTATTTGACTAAGTTCTCTAATGTAATGATATATGTACACTTATGTTATCCTAGTCAATGACTCCAGTACAAATCTTTATATCAAAGGTAAATTAAGTTCATGTTCGATCTATTATTATTTGATTTATATTGATATTTTGACAAGTTGGTGAAAATATCTTAATATTTTGTTAATTATGGTATTTAGAAAGTTGGTCAAAATTTTTATTGATTATGTTTTGTCATCTATGATTTAAGGAAACTATATATAATTGATTTATTTTAATTCCCTATCTATTTTTGACCTACGACTTACTTTGTGACTTTGTGTCTATTTCAAGATTTAAATTGTATGTGGCAAGGTAGCCCTTACATTTGTATTATTTTCTAGACCTTGTTGGAAAAATGTTCTTCTAATGTTTTTTGAGAAAATTATCAAAATGGAAGTTATTTCTCTTTAAACGCTTAGTATTTAATCATCTCACCTGGTTGAAAATAATTTGTATTAGCTAATTCACACTTTAATTTATGTTGGGATGGGTATCTTAGTGTTAAATCAAGTAGTTGATGATCATATATTTTGAGGCCTTTTACCTCATAAATTATCCACATTTTATGTAGGCATTCGTAAGCATTAAAATGTCAATTTGAGTAATCTAAGAATATGTTGTAGAATACATGTTTTCCTCATATTATCATTCTATTTTCTATGAGAATGAGATGATTGGATCATGAAGATGTTTGATCTTAATTATGGAAGAGGCTTAATCTTCTCATATATTCATAATTGTTTCTGGTCCTTTATTGCGTGAGATCTCCTACTTGTGCCACATTGCATGGTGCAACTTCTACACCTCCATTTGGTGTGGGAACCAATAGGAAAGAATGGAGGAAATAACATAAACAATTGCAACATCAAACCACCCCCCATCCCAAAAAACAAAAAACCACCAAAATGAATTTGATACATCTCAAGTAACAAGAAAATAACCCAACATAATCCCTGATACATCCGAAATAGAATCCATCAGGGAGAAATAGAAAGAAGGAGATGAGAAGATGAGAGATGAAGATTCCATCACTAAGGAAGCTGGGCCATCATTCGAAATATTTGTCACACTAGTTGAAGAAGGACCAACAATTGCAATAGAAGTGGAAACCATATCTGTGGAATCAGGGGTCGATCAACAAAGCCAAGCTACCAGCCCAATCCAAGAGATCTACGGAAAAAGTATCTCAACCTTTGGCTAAGATCCATATTAGTGATGTTGAAATCGACAATACATCCTAGTAGTGCACATATAGAAGAATATCAAACTCACCAATAAAATAAGAATAAGAAATAATCTTGTTCCTTATACTTAACCAAATCATACACAAAGGAAAACAATACCATCCATTCACATCCTATGAAAAGAAATATCCACAACATGAATTATAGAAATTACCATGAATTTAGAAACTATTAAGGATGATCACATCTGTAATCAGTACATACTAAATTTCAAGAAGCTAACTAGATAGAAATATCAGATTACCTCAACAAATATCAACAAGTATTTCAAAACATTTAATGCCTCTATGTATTACTTGTAAATATTTGAAAAACATTTATTTCCATTAACAAGGATGAATAGGAAATCATATAAGCATTTCAAAACATACAATGCCTCTTTGTATTACTTATAAACAATAGCGGGGAGGAATAAAATGAATAAAAATTATTTTCAATCCCCCAATATAAAATAATCCTATCAACCACAATGATGTTACACTAATCATCATGGTCATGAAGGATTGGGAATAAATGTACTCAACGGCCAAATGTTGGCTCATATAAATCTGCCATTAAACAAAATCTCAATATGTAAAACAAAGATGTCTCCCATCCCCCATGATATGTATGAATAGACAATATAACTCCCAATAAACCAAAGTGGTTAAATCCTTTTAACAATAGATTAATATAAAAATTGAGTGGAAACAATTTCATTCTCCCAAGATGAAGAAAAAGAGGCTTGTAAAGCACTATTGCACTACTCATCCAAAACATGAAGAATGAGGACCAATAGAATCCACAATGCCAGGAATGTAAGGGAAAATGAAAATGACATATAGTGACAACATGATCGACATCATGCTACCTGATCCCACATGCTGAAAGAGGAAGATTATACCAAATGATTTAGAAGATTCTCATGCACTTCCTATTCTAGAAGTGCATCATATATAGCTTTATTAGCCAAGAGGTCTGCAACTTTAGTGGCCTCTTTGAAGAAATGTATAATTTCAAAGATGGAAAGTTTTGTAATATACTCATAACAACATTTAATCTGTACTGTAAATTCCAATACTCCGAGGACCCTTTTTTTAAAATATTATAGACAACCATGGAATCCCCCTCAATTAGAAGTTTAGATGAATTCAAAGATAGTGCATGTACCATATATGAAAGAAATGCTTCAAATTCAGACACATTATTAGTGTCAGAAGGAAGTTTCTTACAAACTGCTTCAATAATCTGACCCTCAGAATTACACATAACAAGATCTGCTCCAGAAGGCCCTGGGTTTCCTATGGAAGAACCATCAAAGTTCATCTTATAGTAACCAGAAGGAGGGGGAGCCAAACAGATTTTACCCTGGAAAATAAAGAATTCTTAGCCTGAAAACCATGGGGAGGAAGAGATTGTAAGAGAGGCCATTTGTCTTGAATGTAGAAGTCCCATTTGGAGAATGATTTAGAAGAGTGGATGTTCTTGATATGGTATGATCGCATAACCTCAGAGATTTATTTATCAACCTTGTATAGTACATCTACTCAAGAAGAGAAGGGTTTCTTAAAAATCCTTTCATTACTTTCAAGCTACAATTTCCAAATGAGAATGGAAGGGGAGGTATCCCAAAGGGGTGAAAAAGTAGAGCTTTTGTGCACAGAAGGCCATCCTCAAAATTGGTCACATATGTTAGGACCCAATGTTGTTTTCCACCCCAATTTCTCACAAATCCAATACAAGCAATCCATGGCAAAGGGGAAATGCAGGAACATATGATTGGTTTATTCAATAAAGTAACCACAAAAGGTTCAAGGGAAAACTGAAATAATTCCTAATCTATCCATGTGTTCCCCAGTGAGAACTCTATCCTAGATTGCCAACCAAGAAAAAGCACCAACTTTAGGTAGGCAAGAAGCCCCCCATAATAAATGAGATGGCCAGGAATTATGATGTGAAGAGGGAAGATGAGAATCATAATGCACTTTGACTAAATATTGGCCTGAAGAGGAGCCAATCCAAATAAGTACATCATCTTGAAGGTTGGCGATTATAACCCTATTGTTTAATTCATTGGCAAGTTCTATAATCAAATTTGGGACAAAGTAAAAAGAAGAGAGGTCTTTCCAAACTACAAGTCCATCAATGGTAATAAAATAATCACATACCTTATCCCCCCATATTATCTAAAGATGTGCATCCAAGGAGGACCAATCCTGGATCTGATTCAAGGGTTGATGATCATTCCAAGAGTCATCTCAAAATAGGGCCTTGGTACCATTATGAACTAACCAAGAAAGAGAAGGAAATATCACATCTCTACATGAACATAAAAATTCCACATGGAAGACCCCCAGGGGAGGGAAAAAATAGTGAAAATACTCGCATTATCATTAGAATCCAAATATTTCCCTTTCATCAATTTGACCCATTTCAGCTGAGGAATACTGTAAACCTTCCATAAGAGTTTGGCTCCTAGAACTTTATTTTGAGTGGAGAGATTGAAAATTCATGCACCTTGGCAAGACTTAGGTTGACATACCTTGTCCCAAGATAAAAGTGGCAAATTATTTTTCTAGGAAACATTTTCCGCCCACAAAAATATCTTAAAATGATTTATAACTCCTTAACAGATTGTTTGGGCATACTAAGAACAAACATCAAATATATTGGTATGGCATTCAAGATAGATTTGATCATAAGGATCTTACCAGATAAAGATAAACATTTGTGCTTCCAAGACATGATCCTTTTCTGAATATTGATGTATGATATTTAAAATAATAAATAAAAAATATTTAATATATAATAAAGATTGAGGTTTTACATCTTCTTATGTGAATATATTTGATGTATTAGCATCTGAAAATATTTAAATTTTATATTAGAAAGAGTAGTAGACAAAACCTTGAGTAATTATATCTAATATAATAATATTAGTAAGACGACCTTCGTAATGTATACTTGTATACAGACTAGAAAACAAAAATATATTTTTAGCATCTACAACATAATTAAATTGGTATGATCTAAAGTAAGGAAAATATTGATATAGTTAAGGAGAACCATAATGGGTGTCTATGCTTTAGTCTACAATTTCCCCCTTATTTGTAGGTCTTATTGCTCATTGGTCTTCCTAGACCAATTAATATTGACTATTGCCTATATTTTAGTACAAGTAACTCTCACGTAGTCCACTATGTGTGTTCCTAATCTTTGTACTCTTTTCCAAACCATTAAATGAAAGCTTAATCAATGGATCACATAATACTAACTTTACAAAATGCAATCATCCTTATTCACATTGTGTGCACCACCCTTTAATCCTTAATTTACAATTTGATCTCACAATAAATGCTAATTTTCTTGCATATATATAATATAGAAATGCATTGAGTTTATTATCCCCAAAATTTTTTAACTCATCTAAATTTGACTATTAGTAAAATCTTAAGGTTTTAGCTTTGTATTATCTTTCATATTATTTTAGAAATAGAACTAGTCATGTATTGGTTGTTACATGTTGGTTATCAGATTAGCCCCTTATATAATATGAATCAAATCCTCAAGGGACCCTCTATCAATGAATAGTTGAACAAACTATACCAAATGGTGACAGTTAATTCTCTAAAGTTTTATAGGTACAAATCCCTATGACAAATATTCAAAGAATTATCTTTTTGGTATTTTCTGAATATAAAGTGGGGTATGATCTTGACCCGAGAATAAGAGATGCTTCTAATGGAAATTCATCACCATGATACATCCATGATAATTCATAAAATGACAACAAAACAAAAACCAATGCTATGCTTAATATTTCACAAGCATAAGACAACTAGAATAACCAAATGAAAATTGAAAGTACATCTCCACGGTCAGAAGATTATACAAATAGTTCTACCTAAATAATATAAGTCTATCGAATGGTACGATATAATAGAGGAAATAAAAAAATAGTGACTCACATATCACCCTACAATCAAATATTTAAAGCACAGTTTGATAACCCATATAACTTCATCTCATTCATCTATAATAGTCAGGTTATACCATAAACTAGTCAACAAAAATCATAAAACAATTTCGAGACTCACTTAGTTATCACAACAATAGGGGGAAATTGCATTAAAAATTTGTTGATATAGATTTAATGTTCAATAGAGATATAAATAGTCTATTCACCTTCTCATGGCAATTACAAAAGACATTCTCTTGAAAATATACAAACAAAATCTTAAAAATAGGTGTCAAAAATTTTAAAAGTAGAAACATAAAAGTAATCATCTTGAATCTATGTAGTCTTTATCTCTTCTCATTTTTCAACCGATGTCTCTGTAGAAGCCTACTAGATGGATTTGTATCGATGTAGTTTTTCAAGGACACCTTTCATTCTGGCATCTTCTAAAACCCTAATATTGTCATTCTTAGTCATCCAATAGACGTGATTTCCCTTCAAATTCTCTACTTTCTCCTCACAGTCATGCATTTCAGGGCTGATCTGATACAACAAGACACAAAGTTGGGTAAGCTTTTGAATTTCTGTTGTCTGATACACATAGGGACTGCTTATCTTGTTAATGTTTTCTTGATAGTTTTCCTTCATATTGCTAACATCAATGACATCTTCTCCCTTTCCCTGATATTTAGCACATCCCAAATTAGCGAAATTCTTTTCTATTATCTATATTTCCTCTCGTAATATTTTTTTCAATTCCCTTAAATGTTTAAGGGTCTTGGTCACACACTTCTGATTAAAAATTATAGAGAATATCCATTTTTGTAAGGGTTCACCGTGTGATTGTAACAAACCAAGCTTTATTGCATTTTTGGTCTTCATATCCATTCTTTCTTTAAGCATTGAGAACATCTTTTCATTAGAATCTTCTTCTTCTTTCATGATTACAATGTCAGTCTTTATGATGTCTCTTGTTTGCAAGAAAGTTTTTTAAAGCGATCTAAGACATTCAATTAAGGGTATCCCTCAGATCTTAAGATCTTCTATCCAATCCTTGCCAATTCTTCCCAGGTTCCTATCTTCATATAGCTTGGTAATTAGGTCTTGGTTCTTGCTTGTTATTGGGTCTAGGATAGAAGAGGAGGTTAATTTTTGGGAAGACAAAGGCATGCAAACTTTCCTGAGGTAGTCGAAGAGTTGAGAGAGTGTCGCTTTTAACCGGTCCTTCTCCTATTTATCTTTATCTAGAATTTCTTTCACCAGTTGGTGGGAAAATTCCCATATTTGAACTATCCCTTTGTGCCTAGGAGGTGCAATGTCTATCCTAGACACTACAAAATCAAATGTGTCCAAGTGAGCTAGATTTTTAGTGGCTTCAGTTTGGGCAATTTCCATGAGAACATGTCCTGCATCTTGATCTTTCCCCAAAGTATCTAGAACTAATGATTTGTTCTCCTTCTGAGTAGAAGGATTTCTTAGGATTTGATCAATCATATCTTGAGGGGGAAGGCATTTTTCTACCCTCTTCATTTTCTTCTCAATTTTTTTTTCTAGCCAGGAGGGCGTTGGTGAACCCACAATGGTGGGTAACAATTTTTTGGAGGAAGCGATTCCTCCCAAAATTCACAAAGGGGGTGGATTTAGGCGGGTGCTTTCCATAGAAAGTACTCAAAATTGTTTGATCGCAAGTAACTCACTTTCGATGGAAAGTAAATAATTATGTACTTTGAATTGAAAGTAGTTTAAACATCATATTTAATTACTTTGGATCGTAACTTACTTTCGATCCAAACTAAGTTATTACTATTTTGATGGGGTTTTAACCCCATTGAAACCATCATTTTCACATGAGTTTCAGTCTGGGTTTTAGTAGAGTGGAAAGTGGGGCATCTAAATTTTAGACATCATTTTCAGAGGTATTTCACTATGTATACCTTCTAATTTTATATTATTTATTATTTTTAATATATATAGTCATATATACACACACACGTGTGTGTGTGGGTGTATATATACATACATACATATATATATATATATGTATGTGTGTGTGTGTATATATATATTGTTGGAAATGAGATAAGTAACTAAGAGGGGAGGCGTGTATCAGTTACTTCAAAAAAAAATCCCTTCTCCCTTAGATGTCTTAAACAATATACAACTGTTACTCAGTTAATTAAGATATTCTTCTGTAACTCGGGTGTCAAAGAAATCTTTATATTATCCAAAGAAATTATACTTTAGTGATTAAGTGTGGAAACATAAATCATGAAGTAAATAACATATACATAGGTGACACCAAGATTTAATATGGAAACCCAATATGGGAAAACCCACCAATGTAACTAGTTACTATTTTTCACTCTTCTAAAGTGAGCCATGTTAGGATCCAACCCTGTTAAAGGTTACAAAACACACTATTAGGTGTGACCCTGCTAGAGGATTTAAATCACTCTGTGAGGAGTGGCCTTGTTAGAGGCCTTCAACACTTCAATATAGAAATGCTACTTTGTGAGAGGATTTACAAAAAAAACTATTAAGTCTACTCTGTTAAGAGATTTTACATCACTTCTACAATTGTTAGAAAGTAACAATGAATTGACCTATATGTGTAAGTAGCTATAATTACTAATTCAGATCAGTGTTCTGATTATAATTGGATCCTCGCTGATCAAATATTTTATTGCAGCTCTGAGTGTTTTGTACTCAATCAGAATCCCATCTGATTTCGCCTTCACTCTTGATATCACAGAATTCCAAACTTCTTCTTATCTTCAACTTTTTCATACTCTATCTCACTTATTCAATCCAAACTTGACCTTTCATATATATGATAAGCCCTGCCAAGTTGGCTTGAATACACTTCTAAAATAAGTAAAAAATCATAATTCAGTCAGCCTCATATAACCAATTAATTATAAAATGTAAACCACTGTTAGTCGGCTAACACTGAATAACCAAATCGGTCAAAACTATGTTTCTTTAATGCTCGACCATGACTTACATTCTCGAGTGACTCGGTCAACACTGAACATCTTCAATACCCAACTGTGCTTGGTAAACACTAAAAAACTCTTTCAATTCACCAATTGTGCTCAGTCTGGATGTGGACATTTGTGTAGCATCACTACATAAGTGTATATACATGTGTAACATCAATGATAATACACAATTTAATAATTGTCTTCAACAATATCCCTCTTTGGCATTGATGGCAACACACCATGTCATAATACAAAAAATTGTAGAGCAACAAAAAAATTTCTTTAATGTCCTTAGCTTCATTCTGATTCTCATCCAATAACTCCCTCTGTCATCAAACTTTGTTATTAAAACTCTCCCTCTAACATCAAACTCTGTCCCTTAAGTGATTTCTTTTATATTATATCACACTCTCCCTCTTTGACAATAGATGCCAAAGACTCTATGTTCACAAATACGTATTTCTCTTTAAAGTTGTAATGTACTTGAATGTACTGATTCATTTGCAATGAGCTCTGATATACCTGCATCAACTGATAGATCTTCACTGAGGCTCAGGTTGATGCATCACTAAGCTATGTTTTAGTGAGCTTCCGTTAGGGGAAGCACCCCTAGCTTTCCTCTAAGATACAAAAATTCATCCTTAGGTAAAGGTTTGGTGAATATGTCTGCAACTTGTTCTTTAGTACTCACATATTCCAACCTTACTTCTTTATTCTATACTAATTCACTCAAGAAATGATACTTTATTACTATATGCTTGGTTTCGGTGTGCATCACAGGATTCTTTGAAATGTTAATGGCACTAGTGTTGTCACAGTAGATAATAACTAGTTCTTTTACTTCTTCCTTCATTCCTGATAGCAACTCTTTAAACCATATGATGTTTGAACATTTTACTACTACATCGACATATTCTACCTATGTTGTAGACGAAGAGATACAATTTTGTTTCTTGCTAGTCCAAGTTACTAGCCTCTTTCCAAGAAAGAAATCTCCACCATTGGTGTTCTTTCTGTCATCAACACTTCCAGCCCAATCAACATCAGTGAATGTCTTCAAATCAAAGTTCCCACCTTTCTTATACCATAAACCATAGTCTTCAGTACCCTTCAGATATCTCAAAATTCTTTTGACTACCATTAGGTGATTGTCTCTAGGATTAGCTAAAAATATTACAACAATACCAACTGCTAATGCAATATCAGGTTTGGTGTGAACAAAATATTGCAATTTTCCAATCATGCATTTGTAGTTGGTCTGATCTACCTCTTTTGAATCATCATCCTTAGACAATTTTTGTCCAGTACACATGGGTGTTCCAACTGGTTTGGAATCTTCCATTCCACATTTTGTGAGTATCTCCTTGATATATTTTGATTGAGTAATGTAGATACCATCCTTCATTTGATGAAATTGTAATCCAACAAAGAATTT
Organism: Thuja plicata; assembly: GCA_018584345.1. Taxonomy (NCBI): domain Eukaryota; kingdom Viridiplantae; phylum Streptophyta; class Pinopsida; order Cupressales; family Cupressaceae; genus Thuja; species Thuja plicata. The sequence continues at coordinate 375,891 of MU223827.1, read as the reverse complement.
AATCTCACCAAACATGGACATCTCAAATTCTTTACTCATAGCTATAGAGAATGCTTTGCATAAGTCATCATATCCAGTGAATAATATTTCATCAAAAAATATCTGCTAACAATATTTTGTTCTTTGGTCTGTCTTTGATGTACAAGCTACTGTTATCATTGGTTCTCTAAAATCAAATATTTACTAGATAACCATGCAGTCTTTCATACTAGGCTCTAGGTGCTTGCTTCAGTCCATATAATGCTTTGTGCAGTTTGAAAACCATATTATTTCTGCTAGGATCAAAAAATCTTTCAGGTTTCTCAATGTAGACTTCTTCTAGGATTCCATTTAGAAATGGAGATTTCACATCCATTTGATATAATTTGTATCCTTTATGTGCAACATATACTAGAAGAGATCTGACCCCTTCAAGTCTTGCAATAGGAGAAAATGTTTCTCCATAATAAATACCCTCTTCTTGAGCATATCCTTTACAAACTAGTCTGGCCTTATTTCTAGAAACTTCACCATTTTCATTCATCTTATTTGTAAAAACCCACTTGGTTCCAATCACATTTTTGTCCTTTCATCTAGGCACAAGAGTCCAATTTTTGTTCTTCTCAATCTGCTCAATTTACTCATTAATTTCCTCTATCCAACTTTCATCATTCAATGCATCTTTAACAGTTCTAGGTTCAAATTCAATGATTAAACATGTACCTTTGAGTTTGTTCCTTGTCATTAAATGTTCTGTTTGATCTCCAATTATTGCTTAGGTGCATGATGCCTTCTAAAATATCTAGAAAGTACTGGATCCTTCAGTCTTCATTCTGGACTTGATCTACTGGGTCTATCATTCTCAAACATTCTTTCCTATTCTTCTATTTGATGCTCAGGTTCCACTATCTATGACTCAGGTTCCTCTGTCTGTGACTCAGGTCCCTCTGTCTAAGACTTGGTTCCCTCTATCTGTGACTTAGTCTCTTCTACTAGTAGCTCGGGTTGCATATTCTACAACTCAGGTTGCATAGTTTGTGTTAGTATATTCAGTGGTTGATAGTTCTTCTGTCCAATCACCATTGCTCAAGTCATAGGCACAGTATCACGTTCATGATAAACAATTTTCCTGTAGTCTTCAGGCTCTTTACTTCTCTTCTCTTTACCTCTTTCTGTAAACACATCAATCTTGACATGTACACTTTCTATGACTTTATGAGTAGTGAGATTTAGACATTTATATTCTTTGCTTTTACATGAGTAGCCTAGGAATATTCCTTCATCACTTTTTGCATTTAGTTTTCCAGTTCTTTCTTCCTTCAAGATGTAACATTTACTTCCAAATACCTTGAGATAATGAACATTAGGTTTATAGCCATGCCATAATTCAAAAGGTGTCTAGCTACTACCTTTCTTTAGTTGAACTCGGTTCAAGGTGAACACTGCAGTGCTAATGGCCTCCTTCTAGTATTTGGCAACAACATTCTTTTCAATCATTAGAGTTCTGGCATAATCCATAATGAATCTGTTTCTTCTTTCTACTATTCCATTTTGCTATGGTGTACCAAGGGCAGATACTTGTCTTTTGATTCCTCTTTCATTACAGAATTCATTGAACTCATTATAAATGAATTCTCCTCCTCTGTCAGATCAAAGACATTTTAGTTTCTTTCCTGTTTCTTTTTCAACTCTTGCAAGATACCATTTGAATTTTTAAAAAGATTCTGATTTTTCTTTGAGAAACATGATGTTGACGGGACTTTGTGACCGGGTCTGCGAACAGATGTAAGTTGTCATCGGGTACCGGGGTACTGACCAACTTCGCTTGTAAAGGTTGTCTGGGGAAATGAGATTCCCTGGGCCTTCAAGCATGTGAGATTTGGGTCTCAACAGTGTGGGAGCTTAGTTGGGAATGTGATTGTTTTTTTTGGGGGGATAGCTGGTTATCTTGGCTTTTCTTCTCTGGGGATTCAAATAAGCGGGGTTTCCTGCAAGCATTTACTAACTTTACCAAATAAACTTCAAAAGATACTGCAAGGTTATAAATATTCCATCTACCTATAGTTACGCCAAACATTCAAAAAATCAACCATGCTCTAACATGCTACACTAAATACTGAAGAAATACAAAACCATAAGCTCATAGTTAATCAATACCACGAAAAAGAATGTCATTAATCTACTTAAAATATCAAAGAAAATGACATAAAGAACGTGCAACATAAAATACCATTAACTCAGAGATCAGAATGCTAACAACATCATTGATAGAATCCTTCCTTCTTCATTAACAAGTTTCTAGCAAGCACTGGTGTGTACAACAATGGTTGCTCCAAGGGAGCATTCAACTACTGAAAGCTTCTAAAACTAAGGAGCATTGAGCTCTGCAACTAAGAACTAAAATTCTATTAGCTATGGACTGCAAAATCATAAATTTTACCAACCCTTGGAATGAGGTTGGAATTATTATTTATACACAAGTTTTGCCCTAAAAACTAACCTAGCTTACTTTACACTTAACAATATAATACTATTTCCAGTGGCCGGTACTACCTGTGCCATGTTACAAAAGACCTCAAGAAGGAGAAGGTTTGACATGTCAAAAGAATAAGACAAGGAAGGAGGAGTGGAAGAATCAGCCTCGAGAAGAGAGTCGGGAGGAGAAAAGAAGAAATTTGATCCCCTAGGGATTGAGGCTACATGCCTCATTAATGAGAAAAGTGGCTCATTGTCTTCAATGCATCAAGTGTTATGTTGGAGCGGCATCTTGGGAAGACCACCTATCAGAACCATCCTCTCAGCCAATGTGCCTTATTGTGGTTACCTACTTTCTAACACTTTTATTAACCCTCTGATAGTGACCAGTCAGCCTCAGGGACCGAGACACTGATCACTGAAAGAATACAAAATTATGGGATCCGGATCTCCAGGACCCGAAAGCTTGCACCCCAAAGAATAAAGAATGCAACCAATACATGGTTGATGGGATTCTCTAGATTCAAGAGAAATTTATTGTTCCTTATGGTTTTTCAATGTCTCCAATACCTGGCTTATGCCTTCTTCATCTATGTCTTGGATATTGTCCCATTGACTGTGAACAACCTCCAATGTTTCCTCAACATCTCCGGCCCCGTTCCAGAATTCATCCACCATGTTTATGGCATGATGCAATTGGATCATTGTCTTGGATAGTCTAGATAACCTACCCTGGTCAAAATTTCTAGCAGCTAGATACAGGGACTTCATTTGTTCATTAGATTTGCTAAGGACGTAGTCCTCCGGGATGCACATTTTGGTGGTGAAGGGATCGACCTACGATATTCCAACCACAAATGCTTGAAATAGGCCTAAGGGGTATTGGGCCATAGTCACCTTTTATTTCAAGGCCTTAACCAATTCCTTGCACACCTAAATTTTGAGGCCAAGTTTAGAGTACTCAGCTTGGAGGGAATCATATGATTCATCTCCCAAAATCCCTGCCTCTGTGGCAGCTTCTTCCTCGATGTTGCAAATTTCTTCCAGCCCAACCTTCCACTTTTCATACTTCACTAAATCTTGCTCCCATATAAGAGTGGAGCCATTTTTTTTTTGATAAGGGTGTTGACCCGATAAAGGTCTGGGAGGGACGCTGCTAGAAATTGTCTTATGGCAGCTACCTACTCAGTGGCCCACCCATCTACAACCCACACCTTCTTCTTCATGGCCCAGAGAGAATCCGCATCGCCCTGTGCAAGTGAAAATCTAGAGGAAGGGGTTACCAGGTGGATCTCGGCCAATGGATGTGTAAGTTCTGCTAGAAGTGCGAGGAGATTGACATTAGTCTCTCTTTCCTCCTTCAACTTTTGTCCCTACTTGATATATCTGGCCTCTATTACTTTGGTGGCCTCCCTTAGCAAGTCTAGTGCACCTTTCTTATCTCTTCTCCCCAGTGCTACTTCTGTGATGATATAGTCTTCGGGCCTTACGGTCACTACATCTGCACCTAGAGGGGGTGTTGTGATAGTCACAACTGTGCTGCCTGTTGGACTAGTCTGGAGAGTATGGACTGTCCATGCTTTCTTAGGCTTTTGGGCCTCTACATTTCTGGCCATCATTTGGGCCAAGGAGAGTGGAGAGCTTATTGCTACCACTAGGGCCTTCCTCTTCTTTGATTCCACCAGCCATTCGGGCAGCTAGGGTGGCTTTGCAGATAGGACTTGAGCATCTAGATTCCCCTTTGAAATTGGTAGTGTGTTCCCAAAATGTACATTTTCTTCGGGCTCTCTCTCCTTTTCTTTCTCTTGTTCCTTTTCCCATTCCTCAGGACCTTCAATATTTTGTGCCATGCTAGCATCCTCTTTTGGGATGTCCAGAACTTCCTCGCCTACATCTGCATCACTTGTTTCTTCGGGGATTTCCCTATCTTGTTGTTTTTTTTTTCGGCCCTGCTTATTTCTTCTACTAGAATCTGTTCCTCCACTGGGATATCTTATGGGAGTGGTTAAGTTTGTTGGCCAAAGTTCAGCAATGCAGCCACTTTCACTACCACACCAAATGTACTCTGGGGAGCCTGATCTCCCAGAGTGACCAAAGGCGTCTAGAGTGTGATGATTAGGGGTATGATTGATCCCATGGGTCCAAGTTCCCCAACCATCGGTTTCTCATCTATTATTTTCCTTGGTTGATTCTCAACCTCTTGGGCTAGTGTTTCTTCTTGCCTTTCTTGCTCTTGTTGTTCCTCTTGTATTTCTTCCTAGAATTCCTGCTCTATTGTAGGTTCTTGTTCTGGGATCTCCTATTCTGCAGGGATATCTTCCTTCTCTTGAGAAGAAATATCCTCCACTACGTGACCTATATCTTATTGAAGGTCCATGAGCTCATCCACTGAGAAAGTGTCATCAAAATCATTATGCAAGGGCGAGGAGTTAGAAATATTTTCTAGTTTGGGAGAATCTGAACTGACATCTATGGGAGGCAATTCTAGCAAACCGGGGCTGGTGGCTATACTTGGTGTGGGGGTCACCCTTTTCTTCTTCTTTCTTGTCAGTGGAACCCTAGTCTCTAAAATGCTGGTAGAATCTACCTCAGTGAAAGTCAATCTTCTCATCATCGCGGCCAACGATGGGGATCTCAGCAGGTGAGCATACACCATCAGAGTTACGAGGAGGCTGGAAGATATCTACATACTTATCTGTTGGATGGCCAGCCTTATTGACTCCATTTGTTGCTATAGTTGTACCATAAAAGGGGTGGGACCTTGGGGAGGTACCTTGGTTGGGGCACCCTCTTTTTCTTTCCCTTTTCTCATGCTAGGTCTGGGGTTGGTGAAAGATGGAATGACCTTTCTGACCATTGGTTTCTTTTGGGTGCTCTTGGGACACACCTGGGAAAAATACTGGTGACTTGCTTCCAAAATAGGGTGACATACCCCTTCAATTGTTAATTCTTTAGGGGTGGCCTAGTTCACCAGAGGGAGATATAACTTATCTAACCCATGCCCCTTGTATGCTAGGTCTTCTAATGGCCCATCATCTGAAAAGCCCTTTGAAAAGGTCCAAAGGTCAAGCACCTTCATGAGTCCTTTGGACATGCTTGAATGTTGTCAGGCCTAGAGATCAAAAATATCTTGGTAGTCCACACATAAATCTTCAATATCTACTTCATGTGGTGGGGATGCCTGGGGAAGTGTTGTGGCAATCTTACCTAGAAGATCATAGTTTTTCCTAGCGTGGTGGAATTCCACCAGTCCTAGGATTTTCAATTCATTATCTGCCTCCTTTATTACGGCAAGGCTGCATGTATAATTCCCGCATGAAAATGGAAATGGGAAATTGATAACCTTCCTCAATGTAAAGAAGGCATGCAGGTCCATCATCTGCCGGTAGAACTCCAAAAGAATAATTCTATCCCTGCAATATCGGGGAAGAAGATAGGGCTTCCCAGAGAAGCTAATCACCCAAATGTAGGTGTGGTGTTGGAATTGAATAAAGTAGCGGCCATAGGTGCTGAAAAAATTCATCGCCTCTTGCAAAAATTGGTACCTGGAATCATGAGTAAGTGTTAGAATGTTTTGGTAAATGAAAGCATCATTTACTTGACAGAAATTCAGGAAACTAAGTTCTCGTTGTATTTAGGGTTAATGATCCCATGGTGTCAACTGGCCTGGCCCATTTCCAAGTTCACCAACTATTCCCAATCCTAGAAAAGTTGGTCTCTATTGGGCTAGTGCCCATAGCATGTATGATGTCATCTAAAACTTGGAACTCTGGATGATTCCCTTCAGCTGCGTGTCCACATGATTGGCTATGATAGCCGCCTAGTTGAAGGTCTGACTGCGAGTGATGATGCAATAAAGAAAGTAGTACATCTAGGCCGATAAATCTTGGGCATGGGGCAATCTGAAGATCCTACACAAAAATAGAATGCCCACATGAATGGGCTCTTTGAACTCCCCACTGAGAATTTCCAACTTCATCCTCCTACAATCCATCTTTGGGGACTTCAACCAGTGGCTATTGAGATATTTTTGAGAGATAAGGGCAACATCCTCAAACTCCTACAATGTCTGGGCCTGATTCCAGATAATAGACCCATTGAACTGTGGGATCCCCATCCCTGAGGAAAACTTTTTTGTGTCCAGGGTGACAATTGTTGCTGAATACTGTAATGGTCAGGGATCTGGAAGCAGAACGGTCTGAGTAGGTGTATTGTACAAATTTGGTAGTTGGAGTATTAACTTTGGTGATTGCACCGAACAAGGAAAGTTTGCCACCTTAATTATGCCAAAGGTGGCCAGCTGAGTGGCCAAATTGTCTTCGGTGGCCTTCAAATGGTAGACGGCTTGGATTAAGCCTTGCATTTCAGCCCAAAGTCTGAGCTCTATGTACGATTTTTCCTAGACTTTGGAATCCACCTTGGATCCCATGAGAACACCCTCCTTTGGATATTTGGAGGTCAAGGGAAGATTTTATAACATCTTTTTGGCCTTAGTTTTTGTGGCCACCTGGGTGGAAGTGGTAGATAGCTCTAGGCTATTAGGAGGGGTGATTACCTCAGACATCTTGATCAATTATCCGTAACCTACAAGACCGGAGAATCGTTAGAACATAATATATATAAAAAGGGCTTTAGAAACTTGAGGGAATTCATCACCACCCTATACCTGTCCAACAAGCATTAGCACATGTCAAAGAATCCTAGAATACCTAAAATAGATGTGAGTTAGATTTTGGGGTGTTGAACCAAACGATAGGAGGAAACAAAAGACAAGGGATTGCTTGGGACCTAGAGTCCAGATAAACTAGTTGTTGCCGTGTCGATGTGACCAATAGGAAATTGTACTTGGCTGATGTGGGTTGGGACATGGTCATGTGATAGGAAACTTAACAGAATTAATGGTGATAAGTGGGTAGACACAAGGTAAATTGAATGCCAAATGGGACATGGTTTGAATGCCCACTCATGGGAAATTAATCACACCATTAAGGTGATGAGATAGAGGAGAGAGAAAGCTGCCATGGCTTAAACCAGCGAGGTGCCGAGTTCAAGCCATGGTGACTCCTTCTCGACAAGCTCAGTATGGTGAGTGAAAAAATAATAGAGCATGATGAACTTGTCAGTTTTTAGGACACACACAAGATATATATACAAATTTACAGAGGGCCGAAGGCTAAAATGCATATACACTAAAATATACAGTATTTACAAATTGTTTACAGATTTACACAATATTTACATTAGGTACATGAGCTACTCTAAGATAATATACATTGTATACATTCATTTACAACTGCACATAGGGCAGACAACCCTCTGGCAGAGCCAACCCACCAAAGGGAGGCAAATCGAAAACACAAAACACAAAAAGTGAACTAGCAAAACTGAACAAAGTAAGAAGCGAAAAAGAAGACAACAAGAAACCAGAGGAAAAACTGAGGACCTACCTAGAAACATGAAGAAAATTAGGGGAGAAGCACACCAGGAGCACTCTACAACAAGTCCACCCTCGAACGATCATGAACAGACACTACAAATCAACTAATAATCGACCACTAAGCACAGAATAACTTGCAGCCTAATGGCAGTTTAATCTCCTACGAATCACTCTGAATTCTCTAAGTGTTTTTAATTGTGGTAACTGTGAAAGTGATGGGTAATTTCCATTTATACTCTTAGGGTAAAAAAAAGTTACACCCTCCTCCGCAAACTCTAGAATAGGCAAACCTCCAGACTCCGGGCCTGGGGATTCCACATAACCATACCTTCTCGTAAGAAGACATCATGGCGGAGAATCCCAGAGTTTGGAATATGGCTCTGGAAAGAAAAACAAACTCTGGGACTAGGTCCCAAAGGGACAAAAGACAAAAATAAAAATAAAACAAACCTCATAGGAGGAAAATCCTGAAGAAGAAAACAAAGAAGACAAAGAAAACAAGGCAAGAGCCAAAGCGAAAAGAGGGGACCCAATATTTTGCACACAAAATGTAGGGACAGGTATGTAGGACATAAAAAATGGTGACTATTTTGGATGAATTCCTTAGTGCATTTGAGAACTATAGAACCTCTGGTTAGCAAAACTGGAGTCAATCTTTACTCAGAGCATCCTGCTTGCAAGGCTTCAAGGTGTCTGAGAAAATTCCGCCCATACATGATTCAATCCTTGGTCTTTCGTCAGTTATAAAGTGTGTGCTTTGAAACAAAATTAATCTGATGAACTCTGGGAGAAGTAGAGAAGAGGCACTAAATATATCAAACCAAAGTCATCAAATTTGCTCGTTTCCTCCAGATACCAAAATTTCTTCATTCTTTAGTTCTTTCATTTTCTCCTCTTTCCTTTTCTGAATGGGAAGGCAATACTTCTTTCACATGGGACCTCAAGCTTAGCCAAGTTCCGAGGAGGTAATTCTTTCACCTTTTCATCCAATTCAAATTTCCAAATGGGGAAGAGAACTCCGAACCCAAAAAGAATTTAAATGTTTTCAGACTTGGGCCAACAAACTAGTGCGACTTATCTACTCTTAGTGTGTCCGATTACTTGTTTATTTTGATTTTGATTTAACTGATTTCTAGACTTTCAGGGATGAATCCGATGAAGATTACTCATATCCTATTACCCAAATCAAAAAATAACTCTAGAGCATGGACCAATTCCACTATGCTAACAATAGATTCCAAGTTCACCAAAAATGCAAAAGCTACCATTTCGGAGACTAGATGTTATGTGAAGCATACCGGTCTACAAAAATGGGCGAGCAAAACATTAGGAACCCATAAAAAGAAAGAAAGAAGCCAAAAAACAATGAAAATAAAAACAAGTGGGGCGGTCCCAGAGTATGACCAACAAAACTATTTACAAGGCACCCCAAACGGAGCACCGAGAAAGATATTTACAAGAAAAGAATTTACATAAAGTAAAACTCTGGACAAAATCACCTCATTTGAAATAATTCTTGAGAAACTATCCATTAATGGGTAATGGAATGACTTCTCCGATAATGGTATTGAGGCAATAAGTATTTTCCCCACAGATCTCAGATATCAAGTATGGTCCAAGCCAGAGCCGTTGGAATTTGGTGAGTTTTCCCTTCTTTTCTTGGTCTTTGTCCCACAAAAGGACTAAGTCTTAAATCTGAAAGGCCTTATATTGGGCTTGTCGGTAAAACCATGATTTTATGACCACTTGGTGATGTGCAAAGTGTTCAAGGTTTGTGTCTCTTTGTTCTTCCATTCGCACCAGATTTAGAAGCCAAACTTCCACGATGTTGTCCCGGTTATCAAATTCCTACATGAACTGTAACACTACGATTTGCAAGTTAATAGGGAACACTAGATTTTGGCCATAAACCAGGTGGAATAGGGAAGTCCCTAGGGCTGCCTTTATTTAGATACGATCTTCCCAGAGAGTGAATCTAAGCTTTTGGTGCCAGTCCCGGGGATTATGTTCTAATAGATGTTTGATCACTTCAAGTAAATTTTTGTTGGTTGATTCAACAACACCGTTCCCCTGAGGGTAATAGTTGTTGGATAACTTCAGAGTGATCTTCCTTTCATAGGTCTATTTGAGTAATTGTGCCAAAGAAAATGCCAGACCTTTGTCACACACTATATAAAAAGACATTCCAAATTTTTTGACGATGTTTTCTTCCAAGAATTTTATGACTACATCTGCCATGTTGTTTTAACAAGGGATCGCTTCAGACCACCGGGTGTAATCATCAGTTTTAGTTAGAATGTATTGGTGGTTGGTAGATGAGTTGGGGTTGATTTCCCTGATAAATTCAAATTCCCATTGGGCAAAAGGTCTAGCTTCGAAGACCGGTTGCAAAGGCATAGCCGAGTTCCGCTCACGATGTGTCATGGTCTGGAAAGTATGGCACTTCTTGACATGAGTGTAGACATCTTTAAAGATACAGGGCCAATAGTATCCAGCCTGAAGGATTTGTTGGGCAGTGGCATCAGCTGAGCCATGCCTGGTTCCAAACTTCCCATGAAATTCTTCGATTACCTTTGTAGCTTGAACCCTATCAATGCACCGGAGGTACACTCCCTCATAGTTCCTACAAAAAAGTGTGGCATTTTTTTATCATGAAGTGCACGCTTTTCAATTACAGGGTGCAACGTTTTTTTGGAGGCAATCCCTTTGGGCATCTTTTATTTAACAACAAGTACACCAGGTCTGTGTACCATGGATCCTGAGTGATGAACTCCACTGTATATGTCTGACATTCAATGAGTGGAGTTTCTTCTGCCATTGCTCTACATAGTCCCTAGCCTTAGACTATCTTGATGGGTTGCATTTCTAAATCATACTCTCAGAGTATGGCCATCCATTTCCCCTATCTTTTACCCAATTCACTCTACATTAGCAGGGATTTTACTGCCTGTTCCAGGATGATAGCATGCACTTTTCTCCAGAGAATATAATGCCAAAATTTATTCACAGCGTGGACAAGAGAAAAGGCCTATTTCTCAAAAGGAAAATACTAGACTTCGACGTTCTTAAAGGGGGAGCTCATGAAAGATATTGGTCATTCCTCCCCTTTGACTTTTTGGGTCAAAACTACCGTGGTAGTATGCGGTGAAGTAAAGGAATAAATGTAAAAGGGGAGGGAATAGTCCGGACTAGCCAGGACTAGGGCCTCTATTGTCATTTGTTTAATCTAGGTGAATTCCTGCTTTGCTTCATGACTCCACTCAATCTTTGTATCTTTCTTCATCATCTCATTGAGTGGTTTTATGATCTCGGTGAATCCAGTGATAAATCGTCGGCCAAAATTGATCTTCCCAAAGAAATATCTCATTTCCTTCTTGCTGGCGGGCATTTGTAGATTTAGCAATGCTTCAACTCTCTCAGGGTTAATGGAAATACCCTTCTCAGAGATAATAAGCCCAAGCAACTTCCCTTCAGTGACCCATAATATGTATTTCTTAGGGTTGTGGGATATTCCATACCGGTGACATCTCTCACAAATCTGGGCGAGGTGGGAAAAATTATCATGCCTATCCTGGGAAAAGACAGTCAAATCATCCATATAGATGATTATATACTAGTTCACTAGGCCCTCAAATGCGATTTCCATAGCCTTCTGAAATGTGGCTCCTGGATTGATCAGGCCAAAGGGCATTCTCCGGTAGGCAAACATTCACCACTTGGTGGTAAATGCCAATTTGTCTATATCCTCATATTTAACCACGACTTGGTTATACTCGAAGTACCCATCCATGAAAGACATCATTTGTGATCCATTCATGATTTGCAATACCTCATCCAACGAGGAGAGAGGGTGATTATCTTTCTTGGAAGCTTTGTTTAAATTTTGGAAATCCATGCAAAGGCTGATTTCACCGCTTTTCTTCCTCATAGGGACTAGGTTGGCAACCCACATAGTATGCCAGATTGGAAAGATTATTTGAGCTGACAGTAGTTTTTGAACCTCCTAATAATTAGAGGCTCTATCTGTGGGTTGATCAGTCTTTTCTTTTGCTAGAAAGGTTTAGCATCAAGTTTAAGTGGGATAGTATGAGTCATAATGGATGTATCATAAGTTTTCAAATCCGCATACCCCCACATAATTATGTTAATGTATTCTTGGAGAACTACGAGAATCTTCTCCTTGTCCTCTAGGGAGTAGGAGGTGCCAATGTGTATCATTTTCTCTTCACCGGGCTGGTCGATGTTCACCTTCTGAAATTTTCCTCCCTCAGAGGAGGATGATATCTTTTCCTAGCCTCGAGGGTTTGAGTCGAAGATTCATTCAAGTGTGACCATCCCCTTAGGGATGGTGTTGGTTGGTAGATCCATGATCCCATCGTCTTCATCACCCTGCCTAGTATCACAGTGATTTCTCTCCTCCACTATCTAGTCTTCAAAGACACCAACATTGGCCATAAAGGCCAGGATATGCTGATCATCTTCAAAGACTTGAAAATGGGTGACATTGTCTAGGATGGATGGGGTGGGGATCATCTTAATAGATAATTTCTAGAGTCGGGAGCCAGCCATTGGCTTAAGCATGCTAGCAGAAATGGCAAGGGCATCTGGGACATAATTTTGTCTCCAGGGATTAAGATCAATGCCAAAGGAATCAAAATCCTCAATAAGGCTCTATGCCTGGTTGTGGTATGCGGCCACCCTTTTCTTGTGATAGGTGTATTGACTTCGGACCTGCTTTACAATCAAATCTAAATCATCTAGAGCCCAGAGGTGAGTGATTCCTTTTCTTAGTGCAAATAGAATTCCAAGGACCAAATCCTCATACTCTGTGATGTTATTCATGCAGTTAAACTAAAACCTATAGGACATGATGAAGGATTTCCCTTGTGGGTTGATCAATTCCACTCTGGCCCCATAGCCTTCTTTGGATCGAGACCGGTCAAAATTAAGGGTCCACAAGTCATTGTTTGTTGTTTGGGGCTGGGAAGATGAGGTGGTCTATGGATTGTCTCTGGGAAGGTTGGGAGGAGTTTCCTCCAGCATTGATGATACGCAGGTAAGGCTTACTTATAGGGATATTTTTGGTTGAGATTCTCAGACAGGTGGTGCCAATGAGGCATCACTAATAGAAATACTGGGTTTTAGGGAATCAGATGTGTGCTCTTTCTCCCAGAGGGCGTTGATATGACGGGTAGCAGTGGAAAGACAAGGCTCACACTCTAGCTCAAAATGTTTTTGATAATGCACCTAGCACCAAGTTCCAGACAAGAGTATGGCGAGGGTCTCTGTGGCACCCTGAGAGTTAACCTCAACCCTCAATTTTTCTTCCAGGTCTTGGGTTCTCTAAGAGACTATGGGGTCCTCCCCGGGGGTGAAATTGAATGTTAAGATCTCAAGGGGTTGGTACAACCTAGGGGAAGTCTCAGAGAAGAAGACTTCATTTACCATCCCGACTTCAGTGAGGGCCTATTTCATTCGGGGCTCACTTTCATCCTAGATCTGGTTAGATTCTCCCTCCCAGGGGAGCCACTCGTGGGAAAAGTCAATTGAGAAATATCTATTCAGGTAGTTGGACCAATTGCGACTTAGTAACATCCCATAAGTCTCTGGGATGTCCACCACCTAGATGTCAATCACGCTGGCTATCCTAGGGTCCTAGATGAGTTGAATCTGGATGTTTTTCAGTTCACCCACCATTTTTACAGCAGTTTTATCTAGCTGGATTACTGTGCCATTAGACGGGGTGGGGAAAATTCTGAGCTTTTGGCATATGGATAAAGGCATGATGTTGCCCAAGGCCCCAGGGTCTACCAGGAAATTATGTATATTCTTCCCTTGTATGTTCAAACCTAGTAGGAAGGGAGGATCCTTAGTGTTAGCCCAGAAGACATCCATGTTAGCGTCATCAAAAGAGACAGTCCTGGGTGGGCAACTGACATCTTCTGGGTTTCCCAAGAGCTTCAGAAGAGACTTCTTCTACTCAGGACAGTTTAGCAAAACCTCCATCAAGGTCATGGAGGTGGTGGTTTGTTCTAATGCCTTCATAATGTCAAACCTTCATCCCAGGAATTAGTGGCTTCCCGCAGCCAGGTTCTCAGCTTGGTTAGCGCCAGGGCCCTTCGAAGGGATGAACCGATCAGTCATGTTTTCCCGGGGAGGAGTATCTTTGGGAAGCATGGGCATGTAAACTACTCCTTTACCAGCCTGACTCCAAGTGTTGTAGGGAGTTCATGGGTTGGTGAAGGCATTGGCCTCAAAGGATAGAATAGATTTATCAAAGAACCCTTGTATTTTGGGTTCTTCTTCATCTTCCTTGTCTATTCCAAAGAAGACGGTCTCACAGGTGAAGGCACCATGAGTGGGCTCTTGTATAGGAGGCTCTGGGGGAGTAGGATTAGAAGTTTGTTGTCTATCCAGCTGGAAAATCATGATGAATTTCTCTAATGCGGCACCGTTTACCTTGTTATGAGAGCCTATGTCGTGCAATCTACACCAGTTGGTCATAGGTTGGAAGTCTGTGACTGGTGTAAAATGGGAAGGTCCAATGCTACCCTAATTGGTGTTTTGGTTTGGAGGAGGACCTCCAGTGTTAGCATTGTTGTTCCATTGTTGTTGACCGAGCTAGGGCCCATTGTTGTAATTTCTTCCTCTGGCATTGTTATTTTGTTGGTTAGAGAAAATATTCCCCTTTTAGGAATTGGTGTTGTGGGGTGCAAGAGACCCCACCTTCAGCTGACCCATGTCCACAATCAGTGTAGACAACATTCACCGGAGGGACTCAACCTTGATGATCAACTGGGTATTTGCATCACATTATGACAGTTGTTGTTGTTGGTTTCTAGGAAAAAGGGAAGCATTTGTTAGAGTCAAGGGAGACAATCCTCTAGCCGTGTACAACTGAAAGAAAGGCACTTCGGAAGGTTGTTCCTATGGTTGTTGCATTTGCTGTGGATGGTTCCAGGGAAAAGACTCTAGACCTGGTGTTGTCTGAACTTGGGATGGATTACATACCGGGCTTGCTGGTCTATCGGCGGTGGTGGGGGATTCATGGTCATCATGGGAGCACCCATTGCCTGATTGGGGTTATATCCCCCAGCGTAAGAATTTTCACCTGGTATCATGTTAAATGACATGCTCTTCCCAATCCTGCCTGGAGATTTGTTAAGACCACGGGATAACTCCAAGGCTAGGTTGTAAACCTTTACCAAAGTATCACAGTCACTAGGAGTCGTAGTTCTCCAGAGGAAAGTGGCAATGAAAGGATCCATTGTGTTAAGATAGGTCTGGATAGTTACATCCGTAGATGGGATGAAGGGACCTGTACACCATTTTAAGGTGTGTTGGAACCGATGGTTGAATGCTATGAGGGGTTCATTTGGTTCCTTCCTGATAGAGATGAACTTGCTGTGGGGCCATGCTGGGTCCACATGTACACAAAAGGCAGCCTGGAAGGTGTCCTCCATGTCTTTCCAACCGTTGATGGAGTTGGTGGGAAGGTTAAGGTAGCAGTTTAGCTCATTCTATCCTAGGGACAGAGGGAACATCTGGGTCACAACATCCTGATGTTGGATCGAGTGTCGGTTCATGGTATCTTTGTATCCCTGTAGATGCTCTTCTACAGTTTGTGAGCCTAAATGCTCATATCAGGGACAAATCTTTTCTAGGTGCATAGGAAGATCATTGATTGCACCTAGAAAAGTTCCCATCGGGGACCCAGTGTTTCCAAAATACGTAGCCATCGGGGGCATTGGGTTTTGACTAGGTTGAGCGTTAATTCTCAGGGCCATCTGGGGAACTTGGGTATTTTGATCTGTAGTATATCCCCAAAAAATGGTGGCTGGTTTGTCTTTTGGGGTTCATTTCCTTCGAGCAGGAGGCTCGAGTTCAACAAAACTTCTGGGATTGGGAGCTGATCTAAGGACTCTTTCAAATCTCGTAGGTGAAAATGATCCAATCCCACTGAAGGTCTGACTCCTAAAACTATGGATTGGGGAACCCTAGGGTGGTTTAAAATTAGAATCCTCAGAGGGGGACGAGTTCATCCCCTCCTTCTAGCACCAGTTTCTATTGATGGGAATTTGTGACCGGGTCCACCAATAGATGTAAGTTGTAACCGGGTATCGGGGTACCGGCCAACTTCACTTGTAAAGGTTGTTTGGGGAAATGATATTCCTCACACCTTCAAGCATGTGAGAGTCAGGTCTCGATAGTGCAGGAGCTTAGTTGGGAATGTGATTATTGTGTTTGGTGGGATAGCTAGTTATCTTGGCTCATCTTCTCTGGGGATTCAAATAAGCGGGGTTTCTTGCAAGCATTTACTAACTTTACCAAATAAACTTCAAAAGATACTACAAGGTTAGAAATATTCCATCTACCTATAGTTACACCAAAAATTCAAAACATCAACCATGCTCTAACATGCTACACTAAATACTGAAGAAATATAGAACCATTAGTTCATATTTAATCAATCGCGAGGAAAAGAAGGTCGTTAATCTACTTAAAATATTAGAGAAAAGGACATAAAGAACGTGCAACATAAAATACCATTAATCCAAAGATTAGAATGCTAAAAACATCATTAATAGAATCCTTCCTTTTTCATTATCAAGCTTCTAGCAAGCACTGGTGTGTACAACAATGGTGGCTCTAGGGGAGCATTCAACTACTGAAAGCTTCTAAAACTAAGGAGCATTGAGCTCTACAACTAAGAACTAAAATGCTATTAGCTATGGACTGCAAAATATCAATTTATCTGACACTTAGATTGAGGTCAAAATTATTATTTATACACAAGTTTTGACCTAAAAACTAACCTAACTTACTTTACACTTAACAATATAATACTATTTTCGGTGGCCGATACTACCTGTGCCATTTTAC
The DNA here is from genome assembly GCA_018584345.1 of Thuja plicata. Taxonomy (NCBI): domain Eukaryota; kingdom Viridiplantae; phylum Streptophyta; class Pinopsida; order Cupressales; family Cupressaceae; genus Thuja; species Thuja plicata. The sequence continues at coordinate 359,117 of MU223827.1, read as the reverse complement.
AAAAGACCTTGAGATGGAGAAGGTCTGACATGTCAGAAGAATAAAACAAGGAAGGAGGAGTGGAAGAATTGGCCTTGAGAAGAGAGCTAGGAGGAGAAAAGAAGAAATCTGATCCCCTAGGGATCAAGGCTACATGCCTCATTAATGAGAAAAGCGGCTCATTGTCTTTGATGCGCTAGGTATTATGTTGGAGTGGTGCCTTGGGAAGACCACCTATTAGAATCATCCTCTGAGCTAACATGCCTTGTTATGGTTACCTACTTTCTGACACTTTTATTAACCCTCTAATAGTGACTAGTTGGCCTCGGGAACCGAGACACTAGTCAGTGAAAGAATACAAAATTGTGGGATCCGAATCTCTAGGACGTGGAAGCTTGCACCCTAAAGAATAAAGAATGCAACCGATACATGGTTGATGGGATTCTCTGGATTCTAGAGAACTTTATTGTTCCTTATGGTTTTTCAATGTCTCCAATACTTGGCTTATGCCTTCTTCATCTCTATCTCTGATACTATCCCATCGACTGCGAACAACCTCCAATGTTTCCTTAACATCTCCGGCCCCATTCTGAAATTCATCCACCATTTTTATGGCATCATGCAACCAGATCATTATCTTGGATAGTCTAGATAACCTACCCTAGTCAAAATTTCTAGCACCTGGATACAGGGACTCCATCCGTTCATCAAATTTTCTGAGGACGTAGTCCTCCGAGGTGCACGTTTTAGTGGTGAAGGGATCGACCTGCGATAGTCCAACCATAAATACTTGAAATAGGCCTAAGGGGTATTGGGCCGCAGTCACCTTTTCTTTCAAGGCCTTAACCAATTCCTTGCACACCTTTATTTTGAGGCCAAGTCTGGAAAACTAGGCCTGGAGAGAATCATATGATTCATCTCCCAAATACCCACCTCTATGGTGGCTTCTTCCCCAATGTTGTAAATTTCTTCCAGCCTGGCCTTCCACTTTTCATACTGTGTATATGGAATCCTTCAACCTATTGGGAGAAAGCTCAAACATGCAAACATTAGTGGGTTAGCACATATATCATTTCAAGAAAACATTTAAGAGATCAAAGCAAACAACAAGGATACCAAATAACATCAGATTAAGCTAAAAATGAGTAAACAAAGCACCCTATTCTACTCATTTTGATTTTCTTATTTAAATTAGATGTGGGTGTGCTCTTTGAAACACACAAAGTACTATGGATCCCAATGCAAATATGCAAGAGTATGAGAACAAGAAGAAAGATTCAAGAGCTAGTATGAAGAACTAGTCTCAAATCTCCTTCAAAATGATAATCTAAACTTATGAAAGTAAGGATGAT
>MU223827.1:324840-337784 GCA_018584345.1 Thuja plicata | reverse complement strand
CAGTAGATTAGATGAATGAATGGTTAAAGAATATAAAAGTGCAGAAATGTATTAAAAGATTTAAGTGTTACTGATTCACCCCTCCCCTCTCAGTAACTCTGTTAATCCTGAATATTTCCAACAGAATGCCCCCAGTGAGAACTTGTTGTGGAGGGGGAATTTTTTGTGATGTGGTAGAAGACAGCATGGCTATGTAACTAGTGGGATGAGTTTGTTGTTGTTGCATGGGTTGGATAAAAGGACTAGCAAACTGTTGCATTGGTTGTGCCATGAAGGGATTTTCCCCCTGCATTTGTGGTTGTGGCGGCTGTGTAGTTTGAAAAGTAAGCTGTGCAACTGCAAAGGGGTTGATTGGTTGTTGTTGCACTTGGGATGTGAATGGGTTGGTGATTTTCTATTTTTGAATAGGTTGTTGTTGCTATGGTTGTTGGATAGGTTGCTGCTGTTGTTGCTGTTGGATAGGTTGCTGTTGGATAGGTTGGATGGGAATTTGAGGTATGATGAAGGGATTCATGGATGGTTGCAATGTCGGAGGATTTGGGTTGAACAATGTTTGGGGTGGAACCATTGGCATTCGTTGTGGTTGTGTTGCTGGTGGAGCGAGAAAAGTGGACCCTTGCAAAAATAAGGGTTGGTTATACGCATTGGTAGGTGGCATGCCTGTGATGCAGAAAGGAAGAGTAGGCATGGAGACTTGGGTGCTTTGATGTTGTGAACTAGTTGTAGCTCTTTGAATGGGTTGAATAAGAATGAGTGGAATGGTGGTTTGCTGTGTGCTAACTGCTGGTGGTGGTGGAAAGTTTGCAATGAATGTTGGGATTGCTTGTGAAGGAGGAGCAACTATGGCTTGCGGGGTTGTTTGCATAGTGATGGAGGGTATTGTTTGTGGTGCTTATGTTACATCAAGAGGTGGAGCTCCTGAGGTAGGTGTAGGTGTTTTGTGTATGATGGAAGGTGGAATAGAGGGATGAACGACTTGTGTAAGAAGAGTTCCCACTTGTAAGGCTTGTTGTAGTGGATCAAAAACTTCATTTCTGGTGGGATAAGGACGTTCTCCTGGTGGTGCCATAGGTCATGTGACAAGTGTGGGTATAATCCATGGTGGAAGTTGAAGTCCTTGTTGTTGGATGTCCAAGAGTACCTGGTTGTTGTTACATCCACTCATGGCATTTACCATTTGGACAAGCACTAGATGATTGATAAAAGTTTCCATGGCACTTAGAGTGGGAGTTTCATTAGTGTCTACCCAGATATGTTTGACTTGATCATTGGACTGAGGTGCATAAGTGACCATGTTGTTGGTGTTCTCAGTCGTAGGATTAGATGAGCTAGCAGTGAGATTAGGATCCATGTTCTTCCTCTTCTTAGTATGTACCTATGAACCTAAGGATGATGGCACTAGGATTAGGATGTACTTTAAGATGATGGATGTTCTTCTATGGATTAAGGATGACTTAATACATGCAAGTATTTAAGGGTTGCTTTCCCTAGTGTAGGATCAAGTGGATGTGATTATCTACCTAAGACAGACTTGTGGTCTTTGGTGAACGAGATTCCTTGTTAATGCGAAACCAAACTTTTGATCAAGGTGATGAGGTTGCAAAAGACAAAAGGGATTATCCTAAAATAATTGCTTAGTTTAAGGACATTCAAGGATGGAGTTTGATTAAGATGTAGGTTTTCGCAACTCCAAAGGATATGTAATACCTAAGTGAGGGATGTGATCAAGGATGCTTTGAATGATGACTAAGATGATGCTAGGTTGATTAAGATTGATTTGGTTAATGAAAGATCATGCTAAGATGAGTGTGTGATGTGTTCCTAAAGATGGTAACCTAAGGAGGTCCTAAAATGCAAGCTAAGTGAGCTTAAGAAGAGGAGGAACTTGTGTTTGTTATGGTAAACTGACTAGTCATATTGTTTGATTGCAACAAAGGCGAAGTTTAGATGATATTTTCCCATGAAGTGAGCAACCTTGTTGTTATAGATCACTTTCTCAAATAGTTCTCGTTTATGGATTTATTGCTTGACGGAATCGACAATGTGTTGGTATTTGGTAGCCTCTTGGGTTGTGTTCTTTTGTTCTCTTTGCATGGGTGATAATGAAGTTTTTACTTTCTTGTGTTTCTTGGAATCGGTCATGTCCTATAAGAAAATCTTGATCTTGGATGAATAGTTTGAGGTTCTTCGGACATATCTCATGAAAGAATGAAATGTTTCCAAAAGGACGTTCATTTTGATACTCTAGAAAAAAGCTTGATCATGTTCTGACTTTTTTAATAGGATTGTTCGATGGAAAGAACCAATTTCAACAAAATCAAAACTAGAAAATAACAAGCATGTGTCTGAAAACAATCCAATAAGGGACAAAGAAACCTTGAAGGATACAAGCACATGAAAATTTTGAATGCTGGATATCGTTTGTGTTTTGAATTTGTCAATTTCTTCAAGCACTTCAAGCACAAAGTCTACCTAAGGAATTTGGCATAGCATAAAAATACTTGCTTGTAAGCTTAGGCACACACACAAGAGCTAATCAGAATACAGCCATCACCAAACACGCAATGGCTCTAGTCATGATGCCATATTATCCAGTTCCAAATGCTCAAGGTGGCATGAATGTACAAGTGATCTTGGGGAAGTTACTATCTTCCTTGCACAAGCATTATCACCTTTCAGGGGTGTTCCAGGTAACTTCTAAGCCTAGAGTGTTTAGTATGGGTCTCTGTTCGATTGTATCCTCTATGTTTGCGCAAGAAAGATTCAGGCATATAGCCCCATAGAGTGTCTTGACAAAATTGGTCACGTAAACGTGATTGAGACCGTGAGGCTGCACTTAAGTTAGATGAGAGCTAAGTATAAGCTCAGATGCCAATTGAATCCCGAGGCTTTAACTCCAAGGAGTAAATTTGATTTACGTGAGTTGGAGTGGTGTGGCTTACACCTCGTTCTTGTGTGGGTCATTCCCGGGAGATTTGTTTCTCAACCGACAGGCCCAACTAAAGGAGTAACTTGGAAGTAAATGGGATTGGTGACAAGAAGGGTCTGGATTTCTAATTTTCCCACAAGGGGAAAAGAGCATAATCTCCTATCCAACATCATTTTCTCCATAAGCATGCAAGACAAGTTGTTTGTTTCCAAAGATCTATTTGTTTAACACCAAATAAGTGTGTCTAGGTTTTTGATCTTCCCAAAAGGGAAGAGAGCATAATCACCTAACACTCACTTAGGATTAATCAAAAGATCTTCTTAATTAAGTCTAAGTGCCTAGAAAAGATTACAAGCATGATCATTTGGTCAATTTGGATCAAGGCAACCTGCAAGACAACGTGAGTAGTTTCGGTTTAGGGTCTTTAACAAGCGGTGCTGAAAACAACTAGTTAGAAGTTTGAAGGATAATATTTGACAAGAGTTAGCACAAAAACCACTCAAAAAGTCGTTAGCAAACACAAAATAAAATTCTTCCAGAGCATAGACGCTGGTTTAGGGCACAGACATCAATTTTATATTCTAGTTCAAAAATGACAGTGACAATGAAATAACCAGAAAACACAAAAAGAGTAGAAACTTGTTATACCAGGCGCAGATGCTGATTCACAAAGCGCAGACACTGATTCTTCACAAATGCTGATTCTTGTATCGCAGACGCTGGTTCATGAACCAGCATTTCCACAGACACTGATTTACCTGCAAACACAAAACACAGCAAAAAGAAACATAATAAGTTATGTTTTCTTCTTAATCAACTTCTAAATGTGTCCAAAAACCTATTTTGAAACTAATTGACCCCTTAAAGACCGTTATTTCTTAATGATTTATCAAAAAAAAGTGTTCTTTTTAATGAACTTTTGCCATTATGACTGCTTGTAAAACTGACTTCTGCTAAAAAATAGAATGACCAAATACTGAAAAGCAGTAGGAAACACAAATGAACTTGATAAATGAGGAATAGGGCTAGTAAAGCTTTAAAATTTTAATAGCAAGTGAAGATGTCGATGCAGGTCAGAGATGCTGGTTTGCGAAGATGCCGAACAACGGTTTAGGAAGAACTGGCATTTTTGCAAACGCCTCTGTGTGTGTCTCGGAGACGCCAATCTACATTTTTTATGAAATTTGGAAGAATTAGACAAGAAGTAAGAAGTTATAGGGACATGGGTCCCACCGAGTGTGCCATAATGTGTATATGGAATCCTTCAACCTGTTGGGAGCAAGCTCAAACATGCAAACATTAGCAGGTTAGCACATATATCATTTCAAGAAAACATGTAAGAGATCAAAGAAAACAACAAGGATACCAAATAACATCAGATTAAGCTAAAAATGAGTAAACAAAGCACCCTATTCTACTCATTTTGATTTTCTTATTTAAATTAGATGTGGGTGTGCTCTCTCAAACACACAAAATACTATAGATCCCAATACAAATATGCAAGAGTATGAGAACAAGAAGAAAGATTCAAGAGCTAGTATGAAGAACTAGTGTCAAATCTCCTTCAAAATGATAATCTAAACTTATGAAAGTAAGGATGATATGAAAGTCTTATAAATAAACTATGATTTATTCACCAATTAAGAGCCTAACATGTGAGTTCTAGATGATTTAAACAATTGAAAGCATGGAACTAACATCTAAGAGCATTAGCATGAAAACAAATATGAAAACTCTAAGACAATACTAGCATGATAACAATGTAAATTGAGAGATGAAAATATGAGAGGAGAAGGCCTCTATTTATAGAGTTTTTGGAGAGAGGAAGAGGCTTGGATGAAGTGGCACTTATGTGGCATCCAAATAAGAGCCACATAGGAGACACATAGGCTTTGAGGGGATGGCTAATTTTAAGTCAAAATTGGCATAAATATTGAGTGGATCAATATTTCAAAGGAGGGGACAAAGTTGTAAGAGAGCATTTAAGAGGAAAGGGTGCCCATTTTGGAGTGAAATTCCCCATGTGGGTGAGCATTCCATTAACCTTAAGAAGGTTAGGAATCACACATTAAACGTAATTTAGTGGATAGTTAGATGTGGAAGCATGCTTAGGAAATGAGGTGATGGGAATAGGTAGGAATAGGGTAGGAGTAGGGTAGGCTGTAGAGTAGGAGTAGGGTAGGATTAATAGATTCCTAGCTAGGGTTTTGATTTAATTCAAATTAGATTTGAATAAATCATATCTTAAAAGAATTTAGGAAAATGGAGGATTTTAATAAATATAAATTTATTAAGAGGGGATTTTGTTGAGGAAAATGTATTTAAATAAAATACATTAGAATAGTGTTTAAACTATTGATAAATGAAACTATTTAATTGATTGAATTAAATAGTTAGAGGAATAAGAGGGAAAATAATATTAATATTTTTGGACGTCTACAAATACTTCACTAAATCTTACTCCCATATAAGAGCGGAGCCATTTTCTTGGCTGATAAGGGTGTCGAACCGATAAAGGTCTGGGAGGGATGCTACTAGAAATTGTCTTATGGCGGCTACCTACTCAGTAACCCACACATCTACAACCTACACCTTCTTCTTCATGGCCTAGAGAGAATCCACGTTGCTCTACGCAATTGACAATCTAGAGGTAGAGGTTCCCGGGTGGATCTCGGACAATGGCTATGTAAGTTCTGCTAGAAGTGCGAGGAGATTGCCATTAGTCTCACTTTCCTCCTTCAACTTTTGGCCCTACTTGATATATCTAGCCCCTACTTCTTTGGTGGCCTCCCTTAACAAGTCTAGTTCACCTTGTTTATCTCTTCTCCCCAGTTCCTCTTCTGTGATGCTATAGTCTTCGAGCCTTATGGTCACTGCATCTGCACCTAGAGGGTGTGTTGCAATAGTCGCAACTATGCTACCTGTTGGACCAGTCTGGAGAGTATGGACTGTCTGTGCCTTCTTAGGCTTCTGGGCCTCTACATTTTTGGCCATTATTTCAGCCAAGGAGAGCGAAGTGCTTTTTTCTACCATCGGGGCCTTCCTCTTCTTTGATTCCACCAGCCATTGGGGTGGCTTTGTAGCTAGGACTTGAGCATCCAGATTCCCCTCTGAACTTGGCGGTGTGTTTTTCAAATGTACATTTTCTTCGAGCTCTCTCTCCTTTTCTTTCTCTTGTTCCTTTTCCAATTCCTTGGGACCTTCAATATTTTTTTCCATGTTGGCGTCCTCTGTTGTGATGTCCAAAACTTTGCCGCCTGCATTTGCATCACTTTTTTCTTTGGGGATTTCACTTTCCTGTTGTTGCTGTTGTTCTCTGGCCCCTCTTATTTCTTCTGCCAAAATCTCTTCCTCCACTGGGATATCTTTTGGGAGTGGGTGAGGTCGTTGGCCAAAGTTTAGCAATGCAGCCACTTTCACTACCTCACCAAATGTACTTCAGGGAGCCTGATCTCCTAGAGCGACCAAAGGTGTCTGGAGCATGATGATCGGGGGTATGATTGATCCCATGGGTTCAGGTTCCCCAACCATTCATTTCTCATTTGTTATTTTCCTTGGTTGATTCTTGACCTCTTGGGCCGGTGTTTCTTCTTGCCTTTCTTTCTCTTTTTGTTCCTCTTATATTTCTTCCTGGACTTCCTGTTCTGTTGCAGGTTCTTGTTCTGAGATCTCCTATTTTGTAGGGATATCTTCCTTCTCTTGAGAGGAAATCTCTTCCACTGCATGACCTATATCTTTTTGAAGGTCCATGAGCTCGTCCACTGAGAAAGTGTCATCAAAGTCATCATGTGGGCGCAAGGAGTCAAAAATATTTTCTAGTCTGGGAGAATCAGAACTGACATCTACAGGAGGATATTCTGGCATACCTTGGCTGGCAGCTACCCTTGGTGTGGGGGTCACCCTTTTCTTCTTCTTTCTCCTTAGTGGAATCCTAGTCTCTAATATGCTGGTAGAATCCACCTCGATGAAAGTCTGTCTGCTCATCATTGCGGCCAATGACGGGGATCCCGCGGGGCGAGCAGACACCATCGGAGTTACGAGGAGGCTGGAAGATATCTGCGTGATTATCTATTGGCTGGCTAGCCTCGCCGACTCCATTTGTTGTTGTAGTTGTACCATCAAAGGGGTGGGACCTTGGGGAGGTACCTTGGCTAGGGAACCCTCTTTTTCTTTCCCTTTGTTCGTGCTAGGCCTGGTGTTGGCAGAAGATGGAATGACCTTTCTGACTATTGGTTTCTTTTGGGTGCTCTTGGGACACACCCAGGCAAAATACTGGTGACTTCCTTCCAAAATAGGGTGACATACCCCTTCAATTGTTAAGTCTTCAAGGGTGGCCCAGTCCACCAGAGGGAGATCTAACTTATATAACCCCTACCCCTTGTAGATTGGGTCTTCTAATGGCCCGTCATCTGAAAATCCCTTCAAAAAGGTCCAAAGGTCGAGTGCCTTCATGAGTCCTTTGGACATGCGCAAATGTTGTTGGGCCTGGAGATCAAAACTATCTTGGCAGTCCATCGTAAAATCTCCAATATCTACTTCATGTGGTGGGGATGCCTGAGGAAGTTCTGTGGCAATCTTGCCTAGAGGATCATAGTTTTTCCTGGCGTGGTGGAATTCCACCAGTCCCAAGATTTTTAATTCATTATCAGCCTCCCTTTCCACAATGAGGCTGCACATATAATTCCCAAACCAAAATAGGAATGGGACGTTGATAACCTTCTTCAATGTAAAGAAGGTTTGTATGTCCATCATATACTGACAAAACTCCAAAAGAATAATTTTGTCCTCGCAATACCAGGGAAGACGATAGGGCTTCTTGGAAAAGCCAGTCACCTGAATGTAGGTGTGGTGTTGGAACTAAATAAAGTAGTGGCCATAGGTGCTGACCAAATTCATTGCCTCCTATGACAATTGGTACCTGGAATCCTGAGTAAGTGTTAGAATGTTTTGGTAAATGAAAGCATCATTTACCCGGTAGAAATTTAGGAAATTGAGTTCCTATTGTATTTGGGGATAATGATCCCATGGTGTCAACTAGCTCAGCTCATTTCCAAGTTCACCAACTGTTCCCAAGCTTGGAAAATTCAGTCTCTATTGGGCTAATGCCCATAGCATGTATGATGTCATGTAAAACTTGGAAATCTGGATGACGCCCTTCAGCTACATTTCCACATGATTGGCTATGATAGTTGCCCAGTTGAAGGTCTGACTGTGAGTGGTGATGCAGTAAAGAAAGTAGTACATCCATGCTGAGAAATCCTAGGCATGGGGAAATCTGTAGATCTTACACAAAAATACAATGCCTACCTAAATGGTCTCTTTGAACTCCCCGCGGGGAATTTCCAACTTCATCCTCCTACAATCCCTCTTTGGGGACTTTAGCCAGTGGCTATTGAGATATTGCCAGGAGATAAGGGCAGCATCCGTGAACTCCTGCAATGTCTGGGCCTGATTCCAGATAATGGACCCATTGAACTGTGGGATCCCCAACCTTGAGGCAAAATTTTCTATGTCCTGGGTGACAATTGTTTCTGGACACTGTAATGGCCAGGGATCTAGAAGTAGAACGGTCCGAGTAGGTGCATTGTACAAAGTTTCAAGTTGGAGTATTAACTCTAGTGATTGCACTGATCATGGAAAGTTCACCACCTTAATGATGCCAGAAGTGGCCGGCTGAGTTAGCAAATTGTCTCCAGTGGCCTTCAACCTATAGACAACTTGGATTAAGCCTTGCATTTCAGCCCAAAGTCTGGGATTTGTGTTTTTTATTTCCTGGACTTTGGAATCCACCTTGGATCCCATGAGAACACCATCCTTTGGATATTTGGAGGTCAAGGGAAGCTTTGCTAACATCTTTTCGCCCTTGGTTTTTGTGGCTGCCCAGGTGGAAGTGGTAGTTAGCTCCGGGCTATCAGGCGGGGTGATTACCTCAGACATCTTGATCAATTATCTACAACCTGCAAGACTGGAGAACTGTTATAACATAATATATATAAAAAGGGCTTTAGAAACTCTGGGGAATTCGTCACCACCCTGTACCTATCTAAAAAGTGTTATCACATGTCAAAGAATCCTAGAATACCTAAAATAGATGTGAGTTAGATTCCAGGGTGTTGAACCAAATAATAGGAGGAAACTAAAGATAAGGGATTGCTCAAGACCCAGAGTTTGGATAAACTAGTCGTTGCTGTGTCGATGTGACCAGTAGGAAATTGTACTTGTCTGACGTGGGTTGGAACATGGTCATGTGATAGGTGACATAAAGGCATTAATAGTGACAAGTGTGTGGACACAGGGTAAATTGAATGACATATGGGACAAGGTTTGAATTCCCACTCGTGGGAAATTAATCCCGCCATTAAGGTGATGAGACAAAGGATAGAGAAAGCTGCCATGGCTCGAACCAGCGAGGTGTCGAGTTCAAGCTGTAGCGACTCCTTCTCAACGAGCTCAATATGGTGAGTGAAAAAATGAGAGAGCACAATGAACTCATCAATTTTTAGAAGTATACACACAAGATATATACACAAATTTATAGAGGGCCGAAGGACAAAATGCATATACACTAAAATATAGAGTATTTACAAATTCTTTATAGATTTACACAATATTTACATTAGGTACATGAGCTACTCTAAGAAAATATACATTGTATACATTAATTTACAACTACACAGAGGGTGGAAAACCCTCTAACAAAGCCAACCCACCAACGGGAGGTGAACCAAATACACAAAACACAAAAAGTGAACCAACAAAACTTAACAAAGCAAGAAGCGAAAAAGATAACAATAAGAAAAGACAACAAGAAACCAGAGGACAAACCAAGGACCTACTTGGAAACATGAAGAAAAGAAGGGGAGAAGCACACCAGGAGCACTCTACAAAAATTCCACCCTCGAACGATCATGAACAAACACTGCAAATCAACTGGTAATCGACCACTAAGCATAGAACAACTCACAGCCTAATCATAGTTTAATCACCTAGGAATCGCTCTGAATGCTCTAAGTGTTTTTAATCATGGTAACTATGAAAGTGATGGGTAATTCCATTTATACTCTTAGGGTAAAAAAAAGTTACACCCTCCCCTGCAAACTCTAGAATAGGCAAACCTCTAGACTCCGGGCCTGAGGGTTCCACCTAACCATACCTTCTAATAAGAAGAAGACATCATGGTGGAGAATCTCGGAGTCTGAAATCTTGCTCTAGAAAAAAAAAAAAACTCCGGGACCAAGTCCCGAAGGCACAAAAGACAAAAATAGAAAGAAAACAAACCTCATGGGAGGAAAAGCCCGGAGAAGAAAACAAAGAAGACAAAGAAAACAAGGCAAGAGCCAAAGCAAAAAGAGGGGATCCAACATTTTATACACAAAATGTAGGGATGGGTATGTAGGGAATAACACATGAAAATCATCATTCTGGAATGATCATCTACAAATAGAATACAATACTTTTCTCGAGTATATCTTGTTGTCCCAATTGGTCCACATAGATTAGTATGTACCAATTCCAAGATTTCATCAGTATTGTAATTTTTTCTCTTGAAACTTGTTTTTCTCATCTTTCCTATTTGACATTTTTTGCATATTTCTAACTTTGGTTTCTTCAAAATAGGAATACCTCTAACTCTCTTGTTATTTCTTATGTTTACTAGATTATCAAAATTTACATGACACAACCTTTTATGCCATAGCCAACTTTCTTCTACTTCTATAATGAAGCATGAAATTTTAGTGAGATCAAGATAGAATAGATTACCTTTTGTTTTCCTGCCAGTTCTGACTAGGTTCCCTTTACCATCTAGGAGCTTGGCCTTACCATTCATGAATTCTACCTTGAAGCCAATATTGTTCAGCTGTGCTAAACTGAGTAGATTTCTCCTTAGTCCTTCAACCCAATAAGCATTATCACATTTGATACCTTCTGTCAAAGTAATGCAACCTTTTCCTTTCACATAGCAGGGTTCATCATTCCCAAAACTGACATTCCCACCATCATAGTGCTCAAGATGTTCAAATTTTGTCTTATCACCAGTCATGTGATGAGAACAACCACTATCAATTATCCATGTGTCATTTTTACTGATATGTGAGAAAAATGTTGTCTTTTCATCTTCTTCATTTGACTCATCCTTAATAGCAATATAAACCATTTCATATTCATCTTCATCTTCATCACTATTAGAATATTTAGCAATATAACAAAAATTCTTACCTTTTTCCTTGTAGCTCTTGTATTTCTTGAAATCTTTCTTGCCTTTGTACTTGTTGAATTTTTTCTCATCTTTGTCTTCTTTGTTCGGACACTTGGCAGCAATGTGACCAACCTCATCACATGAAAAACAAATCAATGGTATTCTTCATTTGTATTTTCCTTTGGCAGCTCTCCTTGCAAGTAATGCTTCAATGATATCTAGATCTTCATCACTAGATTCATCATCATTGTCACTTTCAATCTTTTTCCCCTTTGAGTATCTATCCTTCTTACCAAGTTTTAATTTAGCTTTGAATGCAGACTCAAAATTGCTAGAGCTAGGAGAATAATTGTCAAAGTTGTCCAGCTCAAAAGTTGTAAGCCTTCCAACCAATGTATCCAGAGTTATATCCTTACTGCACCTCATCTCTTGAATAATACAAACTCTAATAGCATAGATAGGAAGTAAAGTTCTTAATACCTTGGTGACCACTATTGTATCTTCAATTATTCCTCCTACACCTCTGATGGCACTCAAAATATTTTTTATTCTTTCATTGTATCTTTTGATGTCTTCTCCTTCTTTCATTTTCATTTGGTCAAATTGTCCTATGATACTTTCTTCTTTGGCTCTCTTTACATTTGCATCTCCTCCATGAATGTCCTGTAATTACTTTCGCATATCATAGGCTGTAGGGTAGTCCTTAACTTCATCAAATTTTGAGTAGCTAAGTGAAGAAGCTATATCAATCATCATTATGTTATGGAGCTTCCATCCATCATCTGTTCCATAGTCATAGCTGTTGTTGGCTCCACATATTTGTTGTCCAAAAATTACAAACCAACATCTCCAATAGTAGATAGTTGTAGTCTCATCAGTTCTTGCCACGCATGAAAGTTGTCTTTGTTTAGCTTTGGGATCTCCCTTCTGTAAGAAATCTCTGATCTTTAGCTTAGGCCTTGAAACCTTCTCTGAAAGCACTTGCAGCTCTGATACCAATTGTTGGAAATGAGATAAGTAACTGAGAGGGGAGGGATGAATCAATTACTGCAAAACAAATCCCTTGTCCTTTAGATGTCTTAAATAGTATACCACTATTACTCGGTTAATTAAGATATTCTTCTGTAACTCGAGTGTCAAAGCAATCTTTATATTATCCAATACAATTATACTTTAGTGATTAATTACAAAAACATAAAACATGAAGCAAATAGCATATACATAGGTGACACCAAGATTTAACATGGAAACCCAATATGGGGAAAACCACCAATGTAACTAGTTACTGTTTTTCACTCTTCTAAAGTGAGCCCTGTTAGGAGCCAACCCTGTTAAAAGTTACAAAACACACTATTAGGTGTGACCCTGTTAGAGGATTTAAATCACCATGTGAGGATTGGCCTTGTTAGAGGTCTTCAACACTTCAATATATATATATATATATATATATATATATATATATATATATATATGTATATGTACATGTATATATATATATGCACATTTATGTATATATATAAACACATGTATATATATGTATATGTATATATATACATACATATATGTATGTATGTGTATGAATGTACACACACACACACACACATATATATATATACACGTGTATATGTACATATATACATATGCATGTATATAGGATCTTGGTAACTTATATATGAATGTGTTTGCACATGTATGTATGTTTATATGCATGTATGCATGTATATATTGGTATGTATGTGTATACATATATGTCTGTATATATATACATGTGTACATATATATATATATATATATATATATATATATACATGTGTACAT
>MU223827.1:304040-315533 GCA_018584345.1 Thuja plicata | reverse complement strand
TCTGCCAACAGTGGGTGAACTGGATTATGAGTTGTGTTTCTTCAGCTTCTTTTTCTGTTCTTGTGAATGGTGTTCCTTCAGAGCCCTTTGGTGCCTCTAGAGGACTTTTCCAAGGGGACCCTATTTTGCCTTACCTCTTTATCATTCTGGCTGAGGGTTTGGGCTGCTTTCTTAAGCTTCATTCTCACCAGGGTTTGATTCATGGGTGGAAATGGGGTGCTAGCTTGCCTCCTCTTTCACATCTTCAGTTTGTGGATGATACTTCTTCATTTATGGGATAGGCCCATCTTCAAGAAGCTACTTCTTTTAGGTATGCTTTGGATGTGTATCTTGCAGCTTTAGGTTAGAAAGTTAATGAGAACAAATCCTCCATTTTTTTCTTCAATAGTCTCGAGGCTATTCAGAGGCATATTGCTGCTATTTTGAGGTTTTAGATTGGGTCTCTTTCCTTTGTGTATTTGGGTATTCCTCTTACTTTTGGTAGACATCCTAGATCTTCCTGGAAATTTTTGTTTGATAAGCTATGACAAAAGGTTAACTATTGGACTCATCGATGGATATCAACGGCTGCTCACCTGACTCTATTAAAGTTAGTTATTCAAGCCCTTCCTATTTACAGGTGTTTTGTTCAGGCTACTCCTATGTATTTTATTCAGGAATTTGATGCTCTGTCCCATCAATTCCTTTGGAGTGGGAACCTTTGAATTTCTAAATGGAGTCTGGTTAAATGGGAAATAGTGTGTAGACCTCAGAAGGAGGGTGGCCTTGGCCTACGATCAGCTATTTTAAATGGATAGATTCTTGCTGCAAAGCTTTATTGGCATTGGTGTACTAACCAGCATCAACTTTGGGCTCGTATTCTCACCCATAAGTATTTTTCAGATATTGATGTGGTTGAAGTTCACCGCTTTCCTCTAGAAGGGAGAGGATCCATGATTTGGAATATGCTAAAGTTTGGAGCTCAGTTGGTTAAAGATGGTCTCTTTTGGATTTGTCATTCAGGATCACAATCTTTATTTTGGCTTGACTGTTGGGATGGGCACCCTCCTATCCTTTCCACTCATCCACAGCTCCATGCCCTCTATCAAAATTTTAGTGCTACTAGTTGGGACACAGTTGATTTTTATAAGATAGGGTGTGTTAGAGATTTGGCTCCTTCCTTTCATTGGAAACACCCTTTTGAATGGCTTCCAGGAGGATTTGAGGAGAATAGGAAGGAGTTGTTTCAGATTTTGTAGTCTCGTGAGTGTACTACTTTGGTTGGTAATAGTGTTCTTGCTTGGGACAATGAGGATTTGTCTGGGAAATTTTTAGTGTCTGCAGGATATGCTAAGCTTCTTCGGCAGACATTGGGGGACATCCAGGTGCCTTGGTGGAAGCAAGTCTGGTACAAGTTTTCCTGGCCCAAATTCAATTTTTTTATGTGGTTGGTGGTCCATAGTCGATGCCTTACATGGGATAATTTATTCAAGCGTGGCTTCCATGGACCCTCAATGTGTGTTCTATGTCAGAATAGTGAAGAAAATATCTCTCATCTCTTTTTCTAATGCTCTTTCACTAGACATATTTGGCACTCTTGGTGGAATGTGTGGAACCAATCCTGTTGGCATGTTTCCTCACTGGCAGAATTCTTTGCTTGCTGGGATAAGGCTCTTGTGAAGACTTCATTTCTTCAAGTTGCCTGGACTCTTGGACCCTCCTTTATTATTTGGCATATCTGGTTGGAGAGGAACCGTCGTATCTTTAAGGATGATTTTTTGGAGGTTCCTCACTTATGGTGGAAAATTCTCCATTCTTTTGGGGAAACTATTTATGCAAAATGTGACACTTCTGAGGCCATGGAACCAGGGGAGGATATTTTCAATAATTGCCTAAATATTCCCCCCTCACATGGAAAACTGCTAAGAAAGATGTGTAGACATCCCTTGCGAAAGATAAATAGGGTGGGGAAGTGGAGTGCCCCTCCGTAGGGTGTTCTTAAAATCAACATGGATGGGTCTTCCAAGGGCAATCTAGGCCCTGCTGGTATTGGTGGTGTTGGCAGAGATAGTACGGTGGATGTTCAATTTCTATTTTCAATTTATAAAGGTCATCACACTAACAATCTGATGGAGGCCATGGCTATTTTGTATGCTGTGAAGAATGCTTGTGACCTTGGTTGGAGAAGGCTTATCTGTGAGTCTGACTCTCAAGTGGTAATACGTCTATTGAATCGGCAACATTCTAAAGTTGTTAGTTGAAAGTTAGCTTTGATTGTGGACCAAATTCATAATTTGTGTACTTCTTTGGAGTCTGCTACGTTCACTCATATTCCCAGGGAATGGAATAGTGTTGCTGATTGTTTGGCGAAGTGGGCTTTTGACCATATGTGTAATTGGAACATTGTTGATAAGACTCAACTTTTGATGGGCTTGTCCCCTCAATTTGATCACTTGGTTGATCTTGATAGGGCTATTTGATGCCCTTTCTCTGTTTGTTCTTGTTTCTCTTTTAATTTGAATAAATTTTCACCCCTCCTTTATTTCAATATATTTATATATATGCACATTTAAGTGTATGCATGTATGTGTATATTTGCACGCATGTATATGTAGTGCATGTTTATTTACATTTAAATGTAAGTTATGTAATTGATTTTAGTTAAATAATATAGCGAAATGTACTTTAATTTTATTTTCAATTAAATTAGGAAAACATATATGTAGACTTCATTTGACAATAAATAAAATATTTCAGGTACACATATATAGATATAGATATTATTAGACATCATTATAGATGCATTGATTCCCTCTAAGGAACTATTTACATAGACTAATAGGGAAATTGAACAATTAAAAAATTCCATAAATAATCTAACAAGTCCTTGTGTCTATAAGAGCAGATGTCATTTGATAATTTCTAGCTTGATTAGTATCATAGATGACATTCATGGTACCACTCCCTACGCACCAGATGTTAAAGAGGCCATACGTGAGAGGAAGAGATGAGAGATTGGCTCAGGTATTTCTCTTAAGGAGGTATAGGCTTTAGTGCGTAAAGAGCCCTTGAAAAGGGAATTTTTCCCATCTTATGTGGACTCATATTATGTGAAGGTATATCAAGTTACCAAGTGTCAAGATCATGTTATATCACCATTGATATACCCATGGGTTCTAGCTGCCCATGGTCATTATCCAAATAACGACCAAGTTCCCTTGAATTTTGCACATCATATTTTTTCTAAGGTTCATTTAGGGATGACCATTAATTACACTGATTTTCTAGCACATCTAGGATAGGGGTGTGGCAGGCTTGCTGATAGAGATGCTTTTCATTGAGCTGGTCACCAAAGGCTAGCACAAAGGGCCATTGTTGGTCACAGGGCACCTGCTATATCTCCTTCATTGGGTCATGTGGTAGATGATGTTGTTTGTAGCACCCAACTTTGAGGTGCAATTGATAGTGTGGGGGACATTGTAGTAGCTGCCACATCCATATCTAATGATTAGGTTAGCTATTATTTGATGTCTCTACAACACTCTAGATCATCAAGTGGAGCATCCTCTAGTAAGACCTTAGATGACATGTATGGTGCAGTGGGCATCCCTTCAATTTCCATCCTAGAGGGACTTACAAGAGAGATGAACTAGGTCACATTGACTAGTTTGGCTTAGGATCTTCTAGATGTATATGCATTTATAGTAACAGAACATGATATCCCTATATTGGATATTAGAGATCATGTGGGTAGTTTCAGATAAACTTAGCCACATCCTTCTCATCACCCATACCGTGTCTATAGTGGTAGTTCCCATGAGGATCCACCTACCAACGGCTCTATTGCTACAGAGGGAAAGGCACAACATACAGACCCTTCAGTGAGTGTAGGGCACCGGTTCTCTGATGTTGGCCTTGAGGATGTTGAATTCAGCATGACCATTATGAATTACCTATACTTGTTGACACATGATGATATGACTTCGATACCATCTCATTTGGTTATTTCATTTCATTCATCATTAGAGGGATGTGTGTTGACTACTCATGTTGCAGATGTAGAGTTGAGCTTCGACAAGGCTCACCAAAATCTTGATATCTTGGTTGATAGGATTGAGGCTAGGGAGTCTGGATACTATCAGGTGCCACCATCTATCAGGCCCATGAGCTTGAGTGCATATGCATTCACCATATATTGTAATAGGTTTATACTTCTAAAAATGTATTTACTTATTGTGTGTAATCAACCCCACTATGGGTTTTCCCCTAATAGGGTTTCCATGATAAGAATCTTGTGTCAAATTGTGTTGATGTGATTATGATTTGTGGATGTATCCATATTTTATTTTCAAGTAATCAGATCATAATATAGGGTATTTAGGGACAAAGGGATTTAAGTTTGAATTTTTGGGAACAACTAATTCAGCCCCCTTCTTAGTTGTTCACTAAAATATTGTCAATAGTTGTTATGGATCTTTCTATGGTGTTTTAAGATCTACATGGAGTTATGTACTTTGGAGAGTGTTTTTGGGTAAAATCATTAACATACTTTACTATTGTGCCACATGTTATATTTTATGCCAACTTTGGAGGATGTTGTGTTATGTGTGCTTAATTTAAATTATTTTTGGAAGGCAGTTTATGATGTATTTAGGTCCCCTTAATCTCTTGGGGTGCACTACATTGAGTATAAGTGTTCATGTTACCTGACTTTGTGTAAATAATGCTTATCTTTACCGTGGTGAAACTACTTGAGTTTTTGATGATCAAGTTGATATTTATTAGCATGTGGATGTGTGGATTAATATGGATTGAATGAAAATTCAATATGATGTGAATGTGAAAAAGCAGATGTACAAGTATTTGATGTTGACACATTGTTGCAATGGTTGAATAAGAGATCCTACATCTTTTAAATTCATCAATTTCCTATGGCCCCTAGAAGACAATGTATTTTTTTCAAAACATGTGTATACCTATATCTTTCCCTAGGATTGTGCATCTTAGTTTTACAAATCCTTTGTATCTCTCCCTAAGGTTGTGCACCTTAGCCTACAAGTTATTTTTCAAGATTAGTGAGCTCCTTGGACTATATCCTAAATCTTTGTAATTTTTTATTCATATAGTGAGTATGATTCTCATTGTCATTTTCCCACATTGGGTTTTCCATGTAAAAATATGGTGTTCACACATTTGTTTTTCCATTGCAATGTATTTTTTATGGTTAGTTGGATAAAGATAATTGATAAGTATTTGTGATAGGGACAATTCAATATTTCATTAACATAAATTCACACCCACCTCTCAATCATAAGGTGTGCTCAAAAATTGGTATCAGAGAGAAGTTCATCTCAAAGAAGCTTAACTTCTTAATGAAGATCTGGGATGGTGCATGAAAATTTTTTGATCTCCAAGTTATGTTGTCTATTAGTGTCACACACTTAGTCATAATCAAGGCAGGTTGGTTGGTCATCACTGCAACTGAGCCATCCCACTAAGGCTGAGAAATGTAATGACTTGTGTAAATATTATGTATTGAATGAGCAGTAGTCACTGCTAAGAAAGTTAGTGGTCACTGAGTACTCAATAGTTTTCGAGTAGAATGATTGTTGATTTGCATTAAAAGTTTGTGCCGACTGACAATTTTGACCAAGCATCAGAGTTTACATATGCCGAGTGAAACAATTTTGATATATGTGTTTGGAATGACACAAACACTTAGGTAAACCATTTTGTCTGACTTCTATGTATCATTTAAATATTTTTGAACATATTTAATGCATCAATTACATATTATTTTTGAGATCCTTAATCCCTATGCAAGCAATGCAACCAATCAAAAGTATAGATGCTTAAGTGGAAAAAACTGATGAACCTAGATCATTGATCTTGATCTAGATGTTTCATCAATGATCTATATATGGGATTCTTAAAACCCTAAATCTATGCATGAATGTGGATGCAGATGTGAAGAGCAGAGATCAGGAGTGTATGCATGTGAAGCAAAGTTTTTCATATATGAAGCATCGACCAAGCAGAGTGAGTGAGTAAAGCAGTGAAGGATAGAAAATAGATCTATCAAATTGAGAGAACAATTATGAGTTGGAAAGAGGAGATCCATTCTTAGCAAAGTGCAGACCGAAGGATCAGATACTGATACATTCTAGCAAGTGAATTAGGGTAAATATCTTAACAGAGTGGTCCTAATAGGCATTTTTAAATCTCTTAACATACTCCTTAGTTGTAATTTTAAATCTTTTAACAAGTTAGATTGTATAAGTGTGTAAGCTCTTAACTGGGCAGACCCTTCACAGGGTAGATCATCATAAGTGATCAAAATTTGTAGCCCTAATAGGAACACTTTGTTACTGCTGTAGTGAAGATTTGTGGGTCTCATCCCCACCCAAGTTTTACCTTTCAAGGATTTCTAGGTTACCAAACCTTTGTGTTATGTGTTCATTATGGATATGATTAGATGTTGCATCTATTACAACATTTGAGTTAATGTTTATGTTTACACGGTGAATCAATTTTCTTTTGAAGTGTAAAAGTTTTATACATCTTGATGAGGCCAATTTAAGTCCTATCTGGTTTATAATTTCACATGTTTTTATGCTTAGGACTTGAGAACTTCATGAGTTTTTCATAAGACTTTTTCAGACTGTTTATGCTTATGTTTCAAAACTTCTATATATTTTTGTGTGTGTGTGTATTTTAAGTTTATGAATATGCTATTTATATGTTATATGGTTATATGGAATAAAATCTTGTATCTTTTTATCCTGCATTAAGTTGGGTGTTTTTTCCTATAGCCATGTGATAAGAGAAAGCTAATGAAGAAATTTTTTTATGGATTCTATCTTGGATATGTGTGCATGCTAATCTCATGCAAGAAATGGTGAGTCAGTGGGCAAAGAAGAATTCAATATCACAAGATGAAGTGGTGACATAAAGTGAATAATTGTTTGGGACTCATAATGATCCCACCACTCTCAGTCAATAGCGGTTTATGTTGCAGACTGGGTCAATGCAGAATAGCAGTCATTATGGAGTAAATCTAGTAGTGGCACATTCCTAGATTCATGTGCAATTGAATACAACTTGTTCCTACATTTAATGATGTTGATCATGTATCTTAAAGATTGTCATATCCCTGACATTGGGGAATCCTAGTTACAAGGAGTTTTGTTTTAATTTTTTTGTTAAATAAGCTAGAGTTTCCGATTCCTTAGTTAGTTAGTTTTTACCGGAATCCTTTTGTAATCTAGCAGTAGAGAAAAATACAATCTTGTTACTACATTTTGTATCTATGCTTTATGAATGAATAAATGAGATCTTCAGTTCTTAATCTCTGAGTTTTGTTTCATTCACTCTTCCGTGGGGGCCCACACGGGAGGTGAACTTAGTTCATAGTTCAATAGGAATTAGTATTAAGTTCATTTGAAGTATTTAGAACTATGTTGCTCCTGCTTCTATTTGGTAGCAGAACTGTTGGTTGTTCTTACAGCAAAAGAAAGTAGTTAGTTTGTTGTCGTAGCATGTTCTCAAAGCTTTAGATTAAATTGTTGATTCCATTTCCTAGCTTAGTATCCCTCTCAGCATTTTCATTGCATAAGTAGTAATGACACCTAAGATGGATTAGAGCTTATATAGTTTGTAGACATCATTTCAAGCTTACATCCATGGTCGATAATTCAATGAGTTTAGTATGTTATTTTTAGTATGATAATTGGCATTGTCTTGTTACAAAATCACTATAAGAAGGATGTCCAATCCTTAGTTAAAAGGGTATTATACTGAACAATCATTTTTGGTGCTGCTATTAGGGATGATATCAATCTAATCTAGACCAAAGTTATTGTCTTGGTTTTAAGTTCTGCATTATTCTGTATGCATAGAAGAAGAGATCAACTTGGGAGATTCCTTCCTCACAATAATTAGGTCAAACTTTTGATATCTTTAACCCTTAGCTTGAGGAACCCTATGTTGTGAACGTATAAGTAGAAGAACCATTTGAAAACCCATTTGTTGATGGACATGAATAGCTACCTTCACCATCATCTTCTGACACGTCCCTACATTTGAACAAACTTTTTTTTGAACTCGAGTATCAAGACAATCCATAAGCTCTTATTGTTTATCAGCCACAATAGCCAGGCCCTCCTTCAAGGATGGCTCAAACTACCTTTCCTTCCCCCATTCCTCCTCAAAAGAGTAACCAAAATTTGAAAAACATACCAACCTCCGTACTTCCCAAATTTTATGGCCTTATTATTGAAGACCCAGAGACCTTCCTCTTTGAGTTTGATATCCTCTGTAGGAGTTATGACTATACAACTGATGCCCATAAGATGAAATTGTTTCCCTCAACTTTTAAAGAAGCTGCTCTAAGATGGTTCATAGGGCTAGGAGCTAATGCTATAGTAGATTGGGATGCAATGAGAAATATGTTCCTTTCTAAATATAAGGAGTACTGTAGGGGTTAATATTTGAAGGGAGATGACATTTTCAAAATGTCCCAAAAGGAGGATGAGACCTTGGAAGATTATGTCTCAATGTTTATGATTAACTTGCTATGTAATACACAACATCAGTTGAATGAGGAGTCCCAAAAACATCTTTTCCTAAAAGGTGTAAATCATGGAAGTATAGAGGCTTTGGACCTTATGGCTGGTGGAGACATCACTCAGAAGAACTTGGCTGACATAAAGAATATATGTTTGAACTATTCAAGGGCTACTATTAAGAAGGGTAGAGGAATCAAATATTTACCTCATAAGCCCAATAGTTCAGGAGTATCTAAGATAGAGTTGTCCAATATTTTGTCTGATTTCAAGTAGGACATCATTAATGATGTTGCTACTTAGTTGGACAATATGTAGGCAAGAAGGAAGAAGGAAGATGTTAATGCTATACTGGCTGAATATTGCTTGCATTGTCAACAAAGGAAGAGAAAATGCAAGTGCAAGTCTGTTGCAAGTTTGGAGTCTTAGCCAATGCCTACCAAATTCAAAGCTATTGATGAAAATGGAGAAGTGCTCTATATTGCTCAATGTAGGGCATGGGCCCAAAGACTAGGTATGCCACAAGACCCTCTCAAAAATTCTAGTAACAATAGTTAATGGAAAAAAATTTAGAATATGGTTCCCCAAGGATTTAGTGGGCATAATAATTGGCAACAACCTTAGTAGGGTTGGAGAAAACCTCAGCAGGGTTGGAAACAACCTCATCAGGGTTGGTAGCAGCCTCAGAAGGGTTGGAAACAGCCCAATCAGTGGATTAACCAATCCAATCAGTAGGCTTTAATGCCTCCACCTCAAAAAAAAGCTATAATTCCTCCTCTTTCAACCAATAGAAATCTGCCTAAGCAAACCTAGCTGCCAGCATAGCCTAATCCTAATCCTAATAACAAGACACTAGTTCAACAACAAAGTTATGCCATCTCTTGAATGATATCCAAGGTCAGGAACCACTCTTTCTTCTCCTCAAACCCATATAATAATAGAAGTTGAAGAGTCCCCTTATGATAATGTGGATGTGCCAACTCCATAGACCTCTCTTGCAGTTAAAGAACCCCCATTTCCTCAAAGGTTAGTAGACCAAGATGAGCTCACAGTGAACCAAGCAGTAGCAGATTTTCTCAACCAGCTGAAGCATATGATAGTAAAAATACCATTACTTGATGCTATCAAAGAAGTTCATGTTCGTACTAAGGCCACTAGGGAAGCTTGCATCAAACAACCTAGGAGAAAGAAGAAGGATCCTAAAACTATTCATGTCGTAGGGCAGTTATTTGATCTTATGTTGGAAAAGTTAACTATTCCCAAATATTCTAACCCAGAGATTCCTCTAGTTACTATCACCATTCATGGAATGCAAGTACAAAATTCCTTAGTTGATTTGGGTGCATCTATAAATGTCATGAACAAAGAGGTATTGTCTCAATTTGATATTATTGGCCTCAGAGATACACCAACCATCCTGCAGATTGTTGATATCTCTACTGTCAAACTAGACAGGATGATAGAGGATGTCATAGTTACATTGTACTCTTGGGAGTATCCAGTAGATTTTGTTGTCCTCTCACCTAAAGCTAATATGGGGGGTATCCTCTAATCCTAGGGAGACCATGGTTATCCACTAATGATGCCTTCATATCCTATTGGTTAGGGAAGATGACAATATCTAATGGTGTCCATACTAAGAACTTGAGTCTTTATTCCCTTGCTCAACCCAGGTTGCAAGATGATGACGTAGTATGGCCAGAATTAGAAGATGTTGAATAAAAATCCAACTCAATTCATCATCTCATGATGATAGGTAGAGATCCATTTGTATCCTCTAGGAAAGATGATGAGGTAATCTCCTCCATTATCACGAATGAATATGGCATAGGTTCTCAATTATGTTCACAAATGGATTGTATCTTGGAAACTATTATGCCACCTCCAAATACACCTCCATACTCTGAATCCTTCTACTTTCTTCATTCATTATTACCATATGAGATGGATTTTCCTCTAGTTTCTCAGATATCCATGATGGTTAAGGTAATTAAGATCAAAGTTAGTCCAGGGAAAGAGTTGCATGTCAGCAGTGCTTTGTCACTACCACACCAGAAAGATATACTAAAGTTGTTGCAGGCAAATCAGTAGACATTTTCTTGGGAATATACAGACATGAGGGGGTTGGATCCTAAACTTTGTACTCATAGGATCTACATCATCCCAGAATATAAACCTATATGGAAGCCTAAGAGGATATTTAATCTTGTCTTAAGAGACATAATTAAGACTGAACTTCAAAAGTTTTTAAATGATGGTTTCATCTACCCCATCTCTAATAGCCAATGGGTTTCACCCTTATTTATAGTACCCAAGAAATTCGGGAAATGGAGAGTTTGTGTAGAATATAGGGAACTAAATACAACCACCAAGAAAGACCATTTTCCATTGCCCTTTATAGATCAAGTTCTTGATAATTTAGCTGGCAAGAAATATTTTTCTTTCCTAGACGGTTTTAGTGGCTATAATCAGATCCAAATAGCTCCAGAAGACTAGGAGAAAACCACCTTCACCTATCTATGGGGAACCTTTGCATACTTGGTCTTACCTTTTGGCTTGTGCAATGCTCCAACCACTTTCCAAAGAGCTGTAATAAGCATTTTTTTTGATATATCTACTGACTGTATGGAAATTTACATGGACGACTTTACTACCTATGGGAATACTTTTGACAAAGCTAAAGGAAATTTGGAAAAATTACTCAAGAGATTTCAGGACTACAATCTTTCTCTAAACTGTGAGAAATGCTTCATGATGATGGAGGAAGGTGTTGTTGTAACGCCCAAAATTTACATACAAAAAAAAACACAACTTTTTTTTTTAAAGAATATAACATACCATTTTAACTATATCAGCAATCATGATTCTACTAATTATAATAATTACCAGTAACACAAGAAGGAAAAGGAGCAACTTTAAACAATATCCTTTCATAGTGTTCAAATAAAAA
>MU223827.1:188115-299830 GCA_018584345.1 Thuja plicata | reverse complement strand
GTGGAACCTCTTACTAAGTATGTGATGAGTTATAATCCCCTAGGTTTATCAATTTTCCATTAATTAGTCTATATTAATATAATTGCATACCGAGTATTCCACTTAATACTTATAAGGTTAACATTTAAAACTTGTACACATTACCGATATATCCATATACATGACTAACTGGATTCTAATTAGTAATAATTAATTCATATGTCTATGTCTAGGTTGTCTTATGTTTAACATATACTTAAAGAAAAATTTACTAGGAAGGATGAAGGGTTACATACCAGATGTATCCTTACATAGATGGAAATCCGAGGGCTCTACAGTTGTTTTAGGTCATTTAATCTCCTCACATGGCATTCAGGTAGATCCAGCAAAGATTGTAGTAATTAGCACCCTATCTACACCGAAAAAGAAAAAGGATGTCAGGAGTTTTTTTGGGCATGCCAGATATTATAGGAGGTTTATTAAGGATTTCAGTCAAATTACAGCACCCCTTTATAACTTGTTAAAAAAGTATTTTGAATTCTCCTGGAATTCTGAGTGTGACAAGTCCTTCCTGTAGCTTAAGGAAGTTCTAACAATAGCACCAGTATTGAGAGATCCAAATTGGGGATTTCCATTCCATAGTCACAAAGATACGTCTGACTATGCCATAGGAGTAGTACATGGCCAGAAAGTAGATGCAATATAGCATGCCATTTATTTCATCAGTAAGAACCTGCAAGGAGCATAATTCAATTACACTATGACAAAGAAGGAATTGCTTGCAATAATCTACACACTAAATATTTTCATGCATTATATTACTGATTATGAGATATTTGTCTATACTGACCATTCAGATATCAAGTACCTAATGAATAAGCTAGACATATCAGGGAGGTTGGCTCGATGGTTTCTACTGATGTAGGAGTTTGATATTACTATTGTGGACAAGCAGGGGAAAGCCAACGTAGTAGCTAACTTTCTCTCCCTCTTGCATGTTCCTGATGATCCTGCAACCATTGATGACAGTTTTCCAGATGAGCATCTTTTCATGTTATTAGCACAAAACCCATGGTATTCTGACATTGAAAACTACCTCACCACAGGTAGGAAACTAGCTCACTTCTCTTATAAAGAATAGAAATTGCTAGCTAAGAAAAGTTTTAACTTTTCTTGGATTGTTGGATTCATGTTTTACACTGGTCCAGATCAGATTATGCGAAGATGTATAAGAGAAGATGAAACTTATGATATCCTTCAGGCATGTCATGATGACCCATGTGGTGGCCACTTTGCAGCAAAGAGAACAACATTCAAAAATTTGACCAGTGGATACTATTGGCCAAATATTCACAAGGATGCAACTAAGTATACAAAGAAATGTGATCGATGCCAACAAATGGGAAGGCCTACTAAAATTGATGAGATGCCCCTGAAGCCTAAGGTAGTTGTGACACATTTTGATAAATGGGGAATTGACTTTGTGGGACCAATTTAACCTTCTTCTCAAGGTAAGTCTTATATTTTGGTCTGTACTGATTATGTCACCAAGTGGGCCAAGGCTAAACCTGTGAAGCATCCTAGGGATAAAATTGTTGCTAAATTCTTATATGAATTAATTTTCACAAGATTTGGTGTCCCTAGGGAGTTAGTATCTGACCAAGGAGCTCAATTTACTTCCAACCTAATAGCTACTTTAATGGAAGATTATAAAATTTGACATGGCAAGTTATCTCCTTACCATCCACAAGAAAATGGCCAATTTGAAGTCACCAATCGGGAACTAGAGGTGATCCTTACCAAGATAGAATTTTTTCACAAGAAAGATTGGGCAGCCAAGCTTCCTAAAGCACTCTAGGCTTATAGGTCTACTTGGAAAACTACTATAGGATTCACCTCATTTCAGCTAGTCTATGGTAAGTCTTCTATAATGCCAGTACAACTCAAGCATAAAACCTTAAGGACAACATTGGAACTCAATATTTATCTTATTGAAGCCCAAAAGGAGCACATACTCAACTTGAATAGTCTTGATGAGTGGAGAAAATCTGCCTTGTCTAACACGAAGTTGGAACAAAAACAACGAAAGTAGTGGCATGATAAATTTATCAAGGATAAGATATTTGTAGTTGGTGGCTAGGCTCTCCTGTAGGATTCTAGATACTAGCACACTCCTAGTAAGTTTCAAACACACTGGTTGGGGCCCTATGAAATTGTTGCTATTTTTCCCAATGGTGTTGTTCAATTGTCTACTATTGATCTTGTCCATTTCAAATTGTTGGTCAATGGTCAACAACTTTAGTTGTACCATAAGCCTCAGATAAAAGAGGAGTTCCTACAAAAATTTCAATTTTATGGTGGTCAATGGCCTCTTGTAGAAAATGGATATGAGCAACCCACTCATATTCATTCTTCTCTTTAACAACGTTCACATTTCTCCATTATTAATACTTTCATTAGGAAAGTACTTTCTCTACAATAATTATATCTCATTATTTATTGTCTTTCACCCATCCACCTCATCAGTCTCCACCAATAGATGGCAATTTCAAGTCACCGCCAGTGCTTTATCAGGTTTGTGTACACTATCCCTGATATTTAATTCATTAATTAGCTTTTAATTGGCTACGCTCTTGTCACATGTGAAATTGTGGGACTAATTACTCACTCAAGTTGGCAGGAAAAATCTTAGATTTGTTTTATATGTCTATGTACGTATTGTGTGATAATCCTTTAAACCTTTTAAATGATTTGCACTTCTGCATGAATTTTTCCAAATTTAGCTTTTGTGATATGACAACCTTGAAAAGAGTGATTTATTTTGCACAAAAATAGAAAAGGTGGCTAGTAAGGATGTTTGCAAAGTAATAATGAATAGTTAACTCTCAATATCCTTTAGATTTGCACTCATATTCTCATGTAGAGCCTAAATTCTCAAAACTCCAGAACTTTTTGCCTTCAAATTGTCTGTAGCTTCACACTCTCGGCATTGTCTAAAATTCCTTGTTGTATCTTTCTTGTACTCTCTACAACTATTTCGTGTCCTTTAATACTCTATGAAGATGGGTGATGGTTTGATTCAGTGTGAACCTACAGTTCATGATCATTTTTTGAATGATCAAGGTTGGATTTTGCATTTTCAAGCCAGGGATTGGCTTGACTACATTCTAAAGCTCACTAGCTGGGATGGAGAAGTTGCATCACAATTTCTAAACATATTGCATGATGGAGTAGCCACCATCAAATGGTTAAGGGTGCCATTTTCATAGAAAATTGTGGCCGAGGTCATGGGATTTCCACAGGAAGGAGAGGACTTCTCAAAAAGTTTTGACCTGGCAACTGCTAGAGCACAATTTACTCTGGATGCAAACCCACCACTGGATGTTGACAAAAAGTAGGGTACCAGCAGGTTATCTCTACTAGAACCTTACAAGAAATGTGCAGTATATATTATAAAGTATTTCACTTGTGAGGGCTATCAAGCATACCTACATGTTGTTCATTTCAAATTCCTAAGCTGCTTATGGCATGATAATCATCCCATAAACGTACCCAGTTTCTTGTTCAATATCCTGAAGAAGAGGGATTCACTTGTACAAGAAGGTAAGCCTAATATCATCTCCCACCATTGTTTGAGTAAGTTAATTGTTTAAAATCCTTAAGGGTATGTGCAGGATCATGGTATGCCAAAAAGTGGTGATGTGAAAAAGAAGTCCTAATTGGTAGACTGATTGAAAAATATCTATAAATTTCAAATGGTATAACATTTTTTAAATCTGAAACATGTGTCACATTCTATGCTTCACCTATTATAAGAAAAAAAAAAATTTCAATTTGATTAAGTTTATACTAAGTTAAGGTGGTCAGACATGGGAGCTTTTATATTCTGGAAAATTTGTAGAATAAAAATCATAATTAATTATTTACTTGCAAAAAAATTACAAAAAAATATGCGTCACATCTGGACATGAGTCTACTACTAATATCTAGAATCTAGTAAAAAAATATTATCATTTCATTGTGTTTAAGGTGGTCAGACATACACCTACTTCTTATCTTTTTAGTCCTGATTGATAAATTGATTGAAAAATAGTTATAGATTTCAAAAAGTATAACATTTTTGAAATCCTAAACAGGAGTCACATTCTATGATTTGCCTACTACAATAAAAAAAATTAAAAAAAAATTAATTTGATGAATTTTAGACTAAGTTAAGGTGGTCAGACATGAAATTTTTTATATTATGGAAAAGTTGTAGTAGAAAAATCATAATTAATTATTTACTTAGAAAAAATTACAAAATAATATGCATCACATCCAGACATGAGTCTACGACTTATATCTATAATATTGTAAACAAATATTATCATTTTATTGTGTTTAAGGTGGTCAGACATACACCTACTTCTTATCTTTTTCCTGAAATTTTCATACTACAACATAGAAATTTGAAATTTTACCATATAGAATATTTAAAAAAAAAAAAAGATGGTAGTAAAGAAACTCAATTCAATTTTCTAGAGATTTTGTTCTTACACATTTTTTTATATAAGATTGATAACTTGTTCAAATTTTTACGTTAACTTAACTAAACCTAATTTTTTGAATTTTCATTGTCACTTTGAACATGGGGTTGTTAAGATTATTAAAGAATTAAAACCCAGGTCTTCTTCAAGAATAAAATCTAGATCTATGAACCCTAAGCATTCTCCTAGAGCCTCTGCATCTGGGTCAGCCCATAATAAGGGTAAGAAGAAGGTTTTTGAAGAAAATACTTCTTCCTTGTCTAGAAAAACTAGGGCTCTAGTGAGGAGAGAAAAGGAGGGGAAAAAAACTTCCTTTGGTTCTTGTAAAAAGGAAAAATAAAAAGATCCTATAGCTCCAACCGCTTCTAAGAAGCAAAAAATTGCTTATAAAAAGGAGGAAACCCCATTGAGAAGAAGTTGTAGGAGGCAGTAGAGTGTGACCAAAGATACACCATCGGCAAGGTCACCTATTGACCCTGACATTTCTGAATTAGGGGAGCCAAAAATAGATGAACTGAGAGATAGTGAGTAGGAATTGCCTGGTATGTTTTTTGAAGCTGAAAGAGGGCAGTCCCCTAAGGAAAGAACGAATGCAGAATTTATAGTAATTGAGGATGATTCCAGTTCTAATGAACAAACCTTTAGCTTTCAGAATAGGGGTTCATCTTCCCATGGATTTCAAGTTGATGATGACCTCAGTGATTCAAATGATGACATCATATCAGGGGAATGCTTTACAATAGAGGAAGAAATGCTAGACTCACCTCCTGCAGCAACAGGGAAGAATTTGTTTGAAGAAAATTCCAATGTTGATATGAGCTTTGTAAATGAAGTGGATGAATAGATTTTAAGTCAAGGATTGGATGCATTGGCCACAACTTCCTAACAGTGTGATAATTCTAAGTGGTCCATAATAATATGGATGGACCCCGCAAAGGATACACATCTAGGTAATGAAAATTTGGCTGATGCACAAACAGCAAGGGCAAACCCTAGTGAAAATACTCTATCAGATGCCTCTTGCCCTATGAAATTATTTTATGTTATTTTTTGACTATGAAATCAATTAGTTATAGAGGGAGAATAATGGAGACAATAGAATAAAGTTTTGAACCAAGTCATTGATCATACTTATCAAGAACTCCTGGAAAAAGAAAAAGTTAAGCAACTTCATGCAAAAATAACTAAGGTAACTTTAGTTATACCTGAGTTAATGAGCTGTAGGTCTCCTTCTCATTTTTATGCCATATTTCTTAAGGAGCAATTTTTAAATTATCAATTGACTAGTGTAATGAGAGATAGTCCTCCATTGTTAGATGAGCCCCTTGATTTTTTTCAAAATTTCCATAGTTCTCCTACAGTCATCTAGAATCTGTTATGTGAACTTTTCCTCCACAACCTAGCAGTACCCAATAATAGGAATTGGAATCCATTGCTGTATGTTGGGGATATCTAGCTAAGAGCTCTCATTTCATGGATCAAAAATGAAATAAGTAGGGAATTCCAAGCAAAACCTTATAGGGAGTTAGAGGAAGAAATTCCTCTCTACCTGAGGCCAGAAGACAAAGACCCCTGGACTTATTACTATGATTGGATGAAAGTGGCTCAGTCAGAAGTAGGAAGTAAAATCATTGATCCCCTCAGGAAAGAAGCTTTTGATGAGTATACTCGGATGGCTAAAACTGAGTTGCCTAGGGAAACAAAATCAATACAATGGCACTGGATTAGCATAACTGAGGACTTAAGGAACAAGGAGCCCCATTCAACCCTCAACTTCACAATTGAAAATAGGTGAACTCCATGGTATGTTACATTGGGCAGAGTAAGGCAGAGTTACTAGGTTCCACTTACATTTCATTCGCCCCTGCTTATTTCCCCTTTATTGGCCAATTCAAAGAATTTGGAAGAAAATGATATGGTAGGGCAATTGAGTGTTGGTCCACAAAGAGGGGTGGTGAATCAGTGGATTGTGATCTTATATTCAAACTCTGACTCTAAATCTCATTGTACTTGGTAAACTATAATTACTACACTTGAGACAACTTGTAACCTTGAATAATTTAAGCAACATCATTAACACATATCATCTACATAAGATAATGACACATTAACACCAGATTTAAAAAGGAAACCCAAATTGGGAAAAACCTTCGTGGGACTTGTCACCCACAAAAATACTCTTCTGAAGTATGCTCGGTTAGGAGCCAATCCTATTAAAGATTACAAAGCACATTGTTAAATGTGACCCGGTCAAGGGATTTCCCTCAGATCTATTAGGATCTTCACTCTATTAAAAGTGGCCTGATGAAAGGACTTAAAACACTTTGTTAGAGTATCACCTATTTCTAGGGTTTACAATAGGATAGCTATATCCACTCGGTTAAGAGATTTTTCAAATAAAAATGTGAAACATACAATTAAACTTGATTTGTTAATGCAACAACTGTCTTCTACCTTTTGATTGATCATATCCTTTTCTACTCATTTGGTCTACTGGATTTAGTACCTCATTACTTCTTCAATAACTCTTCCATCAATCATTCATTATCATTCATAATCTCTATTCAGAGTTCAGAGTTTAGTCTTCTTCCTTTCTCTATACCACTCGATTACTTCTTTTCTATCAAACTTTCTCCTTTCTTCTCATTCAAAAACCACCAACAGTTACTCATTCATGTAACTTCATTTTATAAACAATATTTTGCCTCTGGTTAGGTTTCTTGTAATTCAATCTCAGCCATTCAACCATCCTTATGATTTCTTGTCGCTCGGTAAACTGCCTAACTTTTACCTTGGGACTTGTTCCCTTCTTGGGACTCACAACATATGTTTAGCCACTTAATCTCTGCCTTTGATCTGTATCTTGATTTCTTTGGTTCGTGGATCTTGTAACAAACTTTTTCCTTCCTTGTGGAATCTTCCAGCTCATCATGATCTATCTAAGATTTGATCTTATCATTAACTTCCAATGACTATTCCTTGTTTGGTTACTAACTTTATGACTCGATAACATGAACTTCACTTCTCGGTAACTAACAACGCTCGGTGCCTTTTCATGAATTTGGTACTCAGTAACTATGACCGAATATAATTTACACTCAGTGACTGTTCTCGCTTGGTGCTCATTTCTGCTTCCTTTACCGACTGCTCCCTTTGCTTATATTACTGACTGACTTCTCATACTTGATAGTCTCATTCATTTCCTTTATTGACTTAACTAAACTATGTTACCGACTATGTCCTCATGAAAATAGTGTATAAACCAATCATCACTAAATTATTGTCTGATCTATATTAGTTTCCCAGTTAAGTTCTTCAACACTTGCTCTCTTTCCTTGTCTTCTTCAACTTGTAGTTTATTCCAAATGATATGGCAGCTCAATATGGATCAGAAATCAATTCCTTGACATCAATGAAAAAATAACAACTAATATAAGAGTATTCTACAACTTTGTATACCTCTGATCTTGGTCTTCATCATCATCGCATCATGTGAATATCAGTTGGTTAACAATCTCCCTCTTTGACATTGATGGCAACCTTGGCAATTGATGATGGCAACCTTGGTCTATTCTTTGTATCCTAATTTTCTCCCTCTGAGTTGATTCTTCTCACAAGTTATTCAAAACTCCCTCTTTCATAATAATTATTTCTTTGTGTCCCTCAACATTCTTGTTTTTGACAATCATCAATTCCATGATATCTCCCTGTTTGACAACAATGTCAAAGTACCAAAATTCCTGAGAATATTCAGGTAGTGAATCATACCTAGCATGTACTGATTATTCTTTTTATACATCATTATTTCTTTTTCACAGCGTCAGGCATCACCTTAAGTGTGAAAGTTTGCAACAAATCAGAAAAATAGATATTCTGATATGTCCTAGAATTGATGTAGCATGCAGCATGCATTTAGTGAATGTTGGGTAGGGGTAGGACCCCTAATTTACCTCTGAGATACTCAAAAGAATCCTTTGGTAGTGGCTTAGTGAATATATCTGTGATCTTCTCCTTTGAGCTTACATATTCCAACATCACATTTTTCTTTTGTACTTGTTCTCTCAAATAGTGATATTTGATAGAAATGTGCTTGGTCTTAGAATGCATAACTGGATTCTTTGATATATTGATAGCACTTGTGTTATTACAATAAATAGTAACTGGATCACTAATCTCTTCATTCATACCTTCAAGTAGTTGTTTGATCCATACAATGTTTGCACAATTCATAGCTGCAGCAACATATTCAGCCTCGACAGTTGACTGTGAGATGCAACTTTGTTTCTTTCTCAGCCATGTTACTAATCTGTCTCCCAAAAAGAAATCTCCACCACTTGTACTTTTTCTATCATCAATATTCCCAGCCCAATCAGAATTGGTGTAGACTTTCAAAGAGAAGTCTCCTTTATTTTTGTATAGTAACCCAAAATCTTCAGTTCCTTTTAGATATCTCATTATTCTTTTTACTATAGACATGTGTGTCTCCCTTGGATTGGAAGAAAATCTTGCAAGAATCCCTACAACATGTGAAATATTAGGTCTGCTATGGACAACATACTGTAACTTACCAATCATTGATTTGTAAATTGTGTCATCTACTGCCTGTGATTCATCTTCCTTAGATAATTTACATCCAGTGGCCATAGGTATTCTGACAAGTTTTGAACCCTCCATACCGAATGTCTTCAAGACTTCCTTGATATATTTTGATTGTGTGATGTAAATCCCATCCTTGGTTTGCTGTATCTATAATCCAAGAAAGAACTTTATCTCTCCTATCATGGACATTTCAAATTCCTTTTTCATCTCTTCAACAAATGATTGACTCAATGTGTCACTTCCTCCAAAAATAATATCATCAACAAATATTTCAGCAATCAAGATTTCTTTATCATCATCACATTTCAAATACAGATTACTGTTGTCACTCATTCTCTAAAATCCAATCTTGATCAATTAAGAATGCAATCTTTCATACCATGCTCGGGGTGCTTGCTTTAAGCCATATAGTGCTTTGTGCAATTTGCATACCATGTCCTTGTTAATACCTTTAGCAAATCCTTCAGGTTGTTCAATGTAAACTTCCTCTTCAAGAATACCATTAAGAAATGCAGATTTTACATCCATTTGATAAACTTTGAATCCTTTATAAGCTGCATATGCTAGTAGAATTCTGACTCCTAATCTAGCAACCGGTGCAAAATTTTCACCATAATCAATTCCTTCTTCTTGTGCATAACCTTTGCAAACTAATCTTGCTTTGTTCCTGATAACATCTCCACGCTCATTCAGTTTGTTTCTAAAAATCCACTTAGTACCAATTACATTTTTTTCCTTAGGTCTCGGTACCAGTTCCCATGTGTTGTTTTTCTCAATTTGATCTATCTCTTCTTTCATAGCATTAGTCCAATCTTCAGTAGCTAGAGCATCTTTTACTTTCCTCAGCTCAAATGTAGATATTAAACATGTATTGTTCCTTACCTTGTTTCTTGTCATTACTCCATCATTTTTGTTTCCAATTATCTTGCTCGGTGAGTGGTGTCTTCTTACATATTTTGCTAGAATAGGCTTGGTAGTGGGTGTAGGTACTTCATCATCACTCGGTTGTAGTTCCATCTGTTCAGCTTCCTTTTTTGGTTGTCCTCTTGGTAGTACATTAGTATGTACACATACAAATCTTTGATAATCCTCTGGTTCCTTTTTCTTGTCTCTAACATTTTTCTTTGCAAATTCATCAATTTTCACATTTGCACTTTCCACAATCTTGTTAGTAGACTTTTTAAAGCATTTGTAGGATTTTCTCTTTGTGGAGTATCCAAGAAATATTCCTTCATCACCTTTAGAATCAAACTTTCCATCTCTGTTATCTTTCAAGATATAGCATATGCTTCCAAAAACTTTGAAATAACTTACATTAGGTTTGTGCCCATACCAAATTTCATAAGGTGTCTTGTTTGAGCCTTTCTTCAATTGTACTCGGTTCAATGTGTAGGCTGCAGTACTTACTACTTCTCTCCAATATGCTTGAGAGATTCCCTTCTCAATCATTAGTGTTCTTGCACAATCAGCAATTGATCTGTTTCTTCTTTCTGCTATTCCATTCTGCTGTGGTGTTCTCGGTGTAGACATTTGTTTCTTTATCCCATGTTCATTGCAGAAGAGTGTAAACTCATTAGATGTAAAATCTCCTCCTTTATCAGATCTCAGACATTTCAGTTGTCTTCCAATTTCCTTTTCAACTCTTGCCTTATACCCCTTAAACATTTGAAAAGCGTCAGATTTTTCTTTCAAGAACATGACAGACATCATTATAGAGAAATCCTCAACAAACAAAATGAAGTATCTATCACCATAGTAGCTTTGTGTTCTCATGGGTCCACATAAATCAGTGTGTACTAGGTCTAAGATTCCTTTACTAATATAGGTTTTACTTGTAAAGCTTGACTTAGTCATTTTTCCAATCTGACATTCCTTGCACATGACATTTTTAGGTTTGTCCAATCTCGGTAGACCTCTAACTCTATTCCCTTTGCTCACCATGATCAAGTTGTCAAAGTTGACATGGCATAACCTCTTGTGCCATAGCCAGACATCCTCCAATTTTGTGTATAGAAAAATCTTTTTAGAAGTATCAAGGTAGAATAGGTTACCTTTAGTTTGTTCACCAGTGGCATTCATATTTCCATGTTTGTCAAACACTTTTACCTTCCCATTTTGGAATTCCAGTCAGTGACCTGTTGTGTTTAGCTATGCCACACTCAAAAAATTATACTTTAGTCCTTCAACCCAGTAAACATCATCACATCTTGTATTATTCAGAAAAATTATAGAACCTTTACCTTTGACAGGATATGGAGCATCATTACCAAATCTAACAAATCCTCCATCATGCTTTTCCATGGTAATAAAATTTTGTGTATCACCAGTCATGTGGTGTGTGCAACCACTATCTATAATCCATGCATCATTTTTTCTCATGTTAGAAATTAAGGCTTTCTCTTCTTCATACCTTTCTTCATCAGAATCATCCTTGATAGCAACATAAACAACTTCCTCACCTTCATTATCATCAGTGTCATCATCAGTTAACCCTTCTTCAGCAATGTAGCATGACTTCTTACCTTTGTCTTTAAAATCTGGGTATTTCTAAATTTATTTTCTCTCTTATTTTCTCGTTTATCCTTTCTTTCATCATGCTTGTTGCCTGGATAGCTAGATGTGATATGGCCAATCTTGTTGCAGTTAAAAAATTTTAAGGGTAGCTTACCTCTGTACTTACCTTTCCCTCTTGGTAACCTTCTAGCTAACAATGCTTCAAAATCCTCTTGCTGTCTATCATCTTCAACATACAAAGTTTCAAACTCACTTCTACATTTATGAAGTCTTTCAATCACACTGCTTGCATAGCTATCACTAGAAGTAGACTCTCTAGGGTTTCCAATACTCGGGGATGATTTGATTGTAGACTCAATCTTAGTAGTAGTGGTCAGACTATTATCAAATTCATTTAACTCAAATGTAGTCAACTTACCAATTGTAGCATCCAATGAGACTACCATCTGAGGGATGGATCTTAGTTCTTGTATGGCTGATACTCAGATAGCATACACAGGTAGCAGGGTTCTCAATAGCTTGCTTGTCACATCTTCTTCATCAATATGTCTTCCAGCACCTTTGATGGTGTTTATCACTTCCTTTAGTCTTGTACTATATTGTGTCACATTTTCTCCTTCTTTCATTCTCATTGAATCAAACTTGCCTCTTAAAATTTCTGCTTTATCTTTCTGAACTGGTCCTCGAAGCTGAGGAACTGGTGAAGGAGATGTAGTTGTTTCTTCTGCTGTCCTTGTTGGGTTCTTTTTGCTGTCCCTGCTGTCTTTTGTTGTATCTTTGGGGACTTTTTTTGTTCAGGGTGTTTCTTTTCTATTCCTTTCTAATCTGGTGCTTTGGCATAGTTGTTTCTTCTTTTCAATGTATATCTCTCTTTATACTCTAGGTTGCAGGTCCTTGTAAAACCTATTTTTACTTAATTAGAACATGTTGATCTCCTCCATGTACCAATGTGATCTTATCCCACATCTTCTTTGTTGTATCACATCCATTAAGATCATTGAATTCCTGGTTGGTGAGAGAAGAGGATATCTTTATCATCAGTTGTGTGTGTTCTTGTCTTTCCCTTTCCTGCTCAAGTGTCATGGGACCAAAAGGTGGCAGTGAGTACTCATTGTCAAGATAATATAATGCATATTCTCCAATTCTAGAGAGATGTAGTCTCATTCTACTTTTCCATGTAGAGAAGTTGTCCTTATTCAAATTAGGTGCCTCCCTCTTATACATCTTTGAATCTTTAACTCAAGTCCCTTTAAAATTTTCTCTTCAGAGTACTAGGCTCTGATACCAATTGTTGGTCCATAGAGAGGGGGGGGGTGAATCAGTGGACTTTGATCTTATATTCAAACTCTGACTCTAAATCTCATTGTACTTGGTAAACTATAATTACGGCACTTGAGACAACTTGTAACCTTGAATAATTTAAGCAACATCATTAACACATATCATCTACATAAGATAATGACACATTAACACCAGATTTAATGAGGAAACCCAAATTGGGAAAAACCTTTGTGGGACTTGTCACCCACAAAAATACTCTTCTGAAGTATGCTTGGTTGGGAGCCAATCCTATTAAAGATTACAAAGCACATTGTTAAATGTGACCCAGTCAAGGGATTTCCCTCAAATCTGTTAGGATCTTCACTCTATTAAAAGTGGCCTGATGAAAGGACTTAAAACACTTTGTTAGAGTATCACCTATTTCTAGGGTTTACAATAGGATAGCTATATCCACTCGGTTAAGAGATTTTTCAGGATAAAAATATGAAACATACAATTAAACTTGATCTGTTAATGCAGCAACTATCTTCTACCTTTTGCTTGATCAAATCATTTTCTACTCATTTGGTCTGCTGGATTCAGTACCTCATTACTTCTTCAATAAATCTTCCATCAATCATTCATTATCATTCATAATCTCTATTCAGAGTTCAGATTTTAGTCTTCTTCCTTTCTCTATACCACTCGGTGACTTCTTTTCTGTCAACCTTTCTCCTTTCTTCTCATTCAAAAACCAGCAGTAGTTACTCATTCATTTAACTTCATTTTATAAACAATATTTTGCCTCTTAATCTCCTTGGTTAGGTTTCCCGCAATTCAATCTCAACCATTCAACCATCCTTATGATTTCTTGCCGCTCGGTAAACCGCCTGACTTTTACCTTGGGACTTGTTCCCTTCTTGGGACTCACAACATATGTTTGGCCACTTAATCTCTTCCTTTGATCTGTATCTTGATTTCTTTGGTTCATGGATCTTGTAAAAAACTTCTTCCTTCCTTGTGGAATCTTCTAGCTCATCATGATCTGTCTAAGATTTGATCTTATCATTAACTTCCAACGAGTGTTCCTTGTTCGGTTATTGACTTTATGACTCGGTAACATGAACTTCACTTCTCGGTAACTAACAATGCTCAGTTCCTTTTCATGAATTCGGTACTCGGTAACTATGACCGAATAGCATTTCCACTCGGTGACTGTTCTTGCTTGATACTCAGTTCTACTTCCTTTACCGACTGCTCCCTTTGCTTATATTACTGATTGACTTCTCATACTCGGTAGTCTCATTCATTTCCTTTACCGACTTAACTAAAATATGTTACCGACTATGTCATCATGAAAATAGTGTACAAACCAATCATCACTGAATTATTGTCTGATCTGTATTAGTTGCCCAGTTAAGTTCTTCAACACTTTCTCTCTTTCCTTGTCTTCTTCAACTTGTAGTTTACTCCAAATGATATGGTAGCTCAATATGGATCAAAAATCAATTGCTTGACATCAATGAAAAAATAACAACTGAGATAAGAGTATTCTACAACTTTGTATACCTCTGATCTTGGTCTTCATCATCATCGCATCATGTGAATATCAGTTGGTTAACAGTGAGAAGGTGGGAATAACATAGGGACACTAAAGGATTCTACTGGATCCATGCAAGGGGAGGTATTAGTTAGAGTACAATTGCAGATCATAGAATGACAGCGAGGGTAAAGAACTACATGTTTTCTAGAGGACCAACAAAAGGAAAATATGGGGGGAGATGATGAGGTCAATTTGAGGCCTATCTAGTTTATAATTTCATGTGTTTTTATTCTTAGGACTTGAGAACTTCATGATTTTTTCATAAGAATTCTTCAAACTATTTATGCTTATGTTTCAAAACTACAATGTGTGTGTGTGTGTGTGTGTGTGTGCATTTTAAGTTTATGAATATGCTATCAATATGTTACATGGTTATATGGTATGAAATCTTGTATATTTTTTTCCTACATTAAGTTGGGTGGTTTTTCCTATAGCCATGTGATAAGAGCAAGGTAATGAAGAAAACTTATTATGGATTCTATCTTGGATATGTGTGCATGCTAATCTCTTGCAAGAAATGGCTAGT
This sequence comes from Thuja plicata, assembly GCA_018584345.1. NCBI lineage: Eukaryota > Viridiplantae > Streptophyta > Pinopsida > Cupressales > Cupressaceae > Thuja > Thuja plicata. The sequence goes on along the minus strand of MU223827.1, from coordinate 284,823 downwards.
CAGCTAGCAAAGAAGAAATCAACATCAGAAGATGAAGTGGTGCCATAAAGTGAATAACTGTCTAGGACTCATAATGATCCCACCACTCTTGGTCGATAGCGGTTTTTGTTTCAAACTAGGTCAATGCAGAATAACAGCCATTATGGAGTAAATCCAACAGTGGCGCATTCCTAGATTCATGTGCAATTGAATACAGCTTGTTCCTGTATTTAATGATGTTGATCTTATATCTTAAAGATTTTCATATCCCTAACATTGGGGAATCCTAGTTACAAGGAGTTTTGTTTTAAAGTTGTTAAATAATCTAGAGTTTTTGATTCCTTAGATTGTTAGTTTTTATGGGAATCCTTTTGTAATCTAGCAGTAGAGAAAAATAAACTCTTGTTTCTATATTTTATATCTATGCTTTATGAATGAACAAATGAGATCTTCAATTCTTAATCTCTAAGTTTTGTTTCATTCACTCTTCCATGGGGGCCCATGTGGGAGGTGAACTTAGTTCATAGTTCAGTAGGAATTAGTCTTAAGTTCATTTGAAGTATTTAGAACTATGGTGCTCCTGCAACCATTCGGTAACAGAACTGTTGGTTGTTCCTACAACATAAGAAAGTAGTTAGTTTATTGTCATAGCATGTTCTCAAAGATTTAGATTAAATTGTTGATTTCATTTCCTAGCTTAGTATCCATTTCAACATTTTCATTGCATAAGTAGTAATGATGCCTAAGATGGATTAGAGCATACACTTTGTAGACATCATTTCAAGCTTACGTCCCTGGTCAATAATTCAATGAGTTCATCATGTTATTTTTAGTATGATAATTGGTGTTGTCTTGTTATAAAGTCACTATAGGAAGGATGTCCAATCCTTAGTTACAAGGGTATTATACTACCAGTCAGATCTAATTGCCCCCCTCTTAGTATACTTCTTTCCCCTATTAGACTTCCAACAATTGGTATCAGAGCATTGTTCTCTTAGAAGAAGTCTAACCACTTGAGAGTTAAGATCTTGGATATGGAGGTTTATAAGTTGGGAAAGGTCATTGAGAATCAGAAGATTGATATCTAGGTACTGCAATATCTTGAGACAACAAGAGAAGAATTGAGGAAATCCTTAAAGGATAGAAAAGAATTGGCAACTCAGCTAAATGACACTTCAAACAAATAAGAAGACACTGAATGTCTATTTGACAATAAATATTCCAAAGAAATTAATACAAAAATTGTAGATCTATTGGAGAAGAACAACACACTAAAATAATGAGTCAAAATTATAAAGATGGAACAAGAAACTCAATCAATAACACCATATGAGGTGATTGATCAGAAGAAGAAAGCTAAGGAGGACAAGACAATGATAGAAGAAGACAAGAGATAGATGACTAGCAGACTTGATGAAAGGAAAAGTGATGTAAGCTCACAAACAATCATTAGGACATGGTCAACAAACTATTATTTTCAAATCAACAGGTAAATAGAAAATAAATTGAAATTACATATTTGAGATCATAGAACAGTCAACTGAAAAAATGAGTTGAGATCTAAAAGAGAACTCATTGAGAGGATGAACAAACCTAATGAATCCTTGAGATAATTTTAGGAACTAATGAGATCACCGAGAAGGAATAATGAAACCTCTAGACTTTCCCATACCGAGCACCTGTCATCCACTGAAGAAGGAGAATCATCAAAGAGTGGAGAATAGAGGAATACAAATCCGAAGAACAACAAACCTAGATGTCATCATTGTGGGAAACTAAGTCACACAAAAAACATTTTTTGAAGCAAGAATGGTAAGTCAAATCCTACGCCTAAATTCAATGGATATTTCTTTAACTATAAGAAGCATGGACATCAAGAACATGAATGCAGGTCAAAGACTAGCAATACACCTACTTCACCTAGATTTCAAGGACATTGTTACAATTACCATAAGTTTGGTCATAGTACCCAAGATTGCAAATGCAATGAAAAATATAATTGGACATCCAATAAACAAAGCAATGCACTGAGGAAAGGTAACACATTCAATTGGGATTACAATACAAGGCATAGTTGTCATTATTGTGTTAAATATGGTCATATTGCAGAAAATTGTATAATGACACACTGTAGAGTTAAATCCAAGAGTTGGATGAATGGAATTTTGGTCTGTTATAGTTGTCACAAGATCGGTCATACTAGGAGAGACTACAATACTAGAGCTTGGCACCTACTATTGAAAAGATAAAGAATCAGATGAATCTAACATGGAGAAAGAAAGAAGAAGCAAGTAGTAGTGGACCCTGTGAAGTTGAGATCATGCAATCCAATGGATTAGGTGATCACATTACTTCCAATTAAGAAAAGAAGGTATAAGGATCTATTTTCCCTAACGCTATATTTTACACCAGTTCCTAACATAAGATGTATTAAAGTCCATATCTACATAAGTTAAGATGCATTAGGATATATCTAAGACAAGAACCAAGCAAAGAAATGTTATGCACAATTGTTGCTAATCATTAGTATTATTATGTGTCAAGCCCTCATATTGATTGAGATAATATATTAACCAAGTGTCAGCAGTGACTGAGTCACTATTCTGACTGAGTGATGAAATGAGTTAACCAAACTATTTATTCAAGGATGAAGACATCTATTATACACCTACCAATGCACAAAACATTTAATGAAGACCTAATTTAACCATTTGAGGGTATATAATAGATTTTTCCATTCATCTTTCATTTCACAAAGCAATTAGAGTTTTCAGAGTGATTTAGAAGCAATTCAAGAGAGATTTGAGAAAATATTGTAAAGATTTCACTGTGTATCATTAGAAAGTACCTAGAAAGGTTGAAGAACCATTGCTGCCTAGTTACCCAGAGTTCATTTCATGAACCCTAATCTTAGAAATGGTTGCTAGTTTATTGACTATAGTGAGGAGATAAGTCAAAGAAATGAAGAATATTTAGTTAGTTAGGAGTGACACCTGTGCACCACCTAATTTCAAAGTTTTTCCTAAAATTGCTGTGAAGGGAGATCTTTCAGGAGCCCTATCATCGATCCCACCAAAATTTCTTATGATCCATGATGTGAGAGAATGCTACATGTGTAAGATAAGTGAAGTTGGATATTTTGGGTTGAAGGAGGCCTATAAAAAACTATGTGAAAATGGAGAATTGAAGGTTGAGCATCATCACATTGCCCACAAAGGGTTAGTTTGTGCCCTAGATTTCTCATGCGACTTCAAAATTGAATGGATCATGATAGTTCTAAGCATACTGCATGATATGATTCTTGTTAGTAATAACTAAGAGGAGGGGGTGAATTAGTGGATTCAAAAATATTTCAATAATCAACTTAAATACTTAGTACCACAATATTAAGCCTTTATTTATCTCCAGTCCTATAAGATGAATGCCTCCAAATGTTCTTATAAAATTACTACTGCTCAGAATGCTTTGTTAAACCTCTTATTGTATGTTTACCGAATAGCGGTCTATTAATTTATCAAAAGATAGTAAATTATTTAGGGTATACCAATCAATCCAGTTAAGCTATATGTAATGCAAAACACTAAATTAATGGCTCATAAACACATTGACACATGGATTTTTAACGTGGAAACCCTATTAAGGGAAAAACCACTTGGGACTGATAACCCAAAATTTTCATTCTTTTGAAGTGAGCTCAGTGAAGACCCAACCCTGTTAAAGGTTACAAACACATTTTTAGGTGTGACCTTGTTAGAGGATTTAAAATTTTAGTCTATCACTTGATATCAGACATCTCTATGCTACCTTCCTTGATCAAACACTCGCTTGGCCTATCAATAGGTATCTGGCATCTCATGCTATCTTCATGATCAAAATTTTTGATACTCCATAGGATGTATCTCAATATAGAAAGGATCTTTAAATCCTGATCGGTTAAGATACTTTCTGTACCAATGGTTAAACTAAAACAATATGATCTGTTCACATATACAACTTTGTACTTGTAGATTTTTAGATCTATTTTAATCTCATAAAATTAATCTGATCAATATGTCCTTTTAATACCTTTGCTCCACTGTTGTTCTTCTCGGTGATGCTATGCTATGTTGCTCGGTGTATATAGAACTGCTTAGCTCTTTCCTCAGCTTGATTTATTAGGACTATATGAAGTTTCTCTTCATCATTTTCTCTTTAGCAGCCTCTTTTTCATCCACTCCCCTTAATTCATAATGAATTAAGTTGTCTCTTAAATATACATGATATCACTGTTGTTAGGTTCTTGATATTATTGATCTTGGAATGATCCACAATCTTAGCCAATTAGATTTAAAGAAAAACTCTTGCTTTATCTCACAGAGATCTACTTTCCAACTGGAAAAAATAACTTTAAATCCTTTACTTATCTCTGGTTTATCTTGTTGATGAAAACAATGATAACTACCAGTTAAGTCTATATTTAGCTCTTCTAGCTAGATATTTTGTCCTTTATGAACTTCAGTTATTTTAGGTGTTCTAGCTCTTTGATAGATTCAATCAACACTCCAGTTCTCCTCGAGCTTCTCCGTTTGTTTACACTATGTTCCTGGCCGTCGGTTATGCTTGATTCTACTTGTTGATAATGCTTGCCAATTTTCTTGCTCGAGCATTACTATGACTTGACTTTCGGTGATCTCTATCCATCAGGTTCCACTGAGTGTCGGTGTTTGAAGTCACATTTTGAATGCTTGTCTTTATACATTACTAAAATCATAATCTTTATCTTTTTGATTATCTGAAGTCTTTGACACTTTGATTATAACCGGTTAGATTATATCAAGTTGACATCAATGAAAATACAATCCATTAACTAATTTAATGTCTTGCATTATCTTTCTTCTTTTCGGTGATCAACTTAACATCTTCAAACATTCAATCAGCTACATTTCATCAATCTCTCCCTTTGGCATTGATGGAAACATACTACATTATCATACTATACAATCACTAATACAATATGAAATATACAGTTTCATCAAGATTTCATATTGTAACTATTATAAATGTCTAGCTTTCGGTAAACTCAAATAGCTTAGATTTGTTTCTTGTAGAGTGGTTGTCTTCAATCTTTAATCCCTTCATTGGATATATGTAGCATCTTCCTTATCTGTTCTAATATGTGTTTTTCCTTGACTATTCCTCTTCTTGATAATCTCTTTTTCTTTTGACAATAATCTTTCTCTTTGTATGAACTCTCTCCCTTTGTAACTTCTCTCCCTTAGATGGATATTTCATATGTAATTAATTTCTCTCCCTTAGAATATTTATTAACTCTTTCTTCTAATTCTCAGGAACTTCACTTCATGGACAATGATATAATCTTTTTTGATCAATGAGATAATCTCTCCCTTTGTGATTCCTTATATCTCTCCTTTATGATGATGAGATAATATCTCCCTCTTATCCATCAGCAATATATTGTCTCTGGTGTTTGGTGCAAATTTGTACCTTGTTGTGTACAAATGTATCTTTTGTTGTCCATCTTTATGTTTGCATCAACATGAATGATCTTCAGATTATGTGTTGGCCGATGCAACCTTCTAGTCAGCTTACTGACCGATAGACAAGGGTTGTACCCCTAGTCTCTGTCTCAGGTACTCAAAAGTATCTTTTGGTAATGGCCTGGTGAATATATCAACTAAATGTTCCTTTGATGGAACATATTCCAATATCACCTCCTTTTCTTGCACTTGTTCTCTCAGATAGTGATACTTGATGGAAATATGCTTAGTCTTAGCATGCATGACTAGATTCTTAGAAATGTTAATTGTACTGGTATTATCATAGTAAATAATTACTTGTTCAAGAATATTCATATTCATACCTTTCAGTAACTGTTTGATCCATGCAATATTGGAGCAATTTGCAGAAGCAACCACATACTTTGCTTCTATAGTAGACTGAGAGGTGCATCCTTTCTTCTTGCTTATCTATGTGACAAGTATGTCACCCATGAAGAATGCTCCTCCAATTGTGCTCTTTCGGTCATTAATGTTTCCAGCCCAATCAACATCTGTATAGACTTGTAGCTCAAATTTTCCTTTTCTTTTATACCATAAGCCATAGTCCTCAGTGTTCTTCAGATATCTCAGAATCCTCTTGAAAATAGTCATATGTGATTCTTTGGGATTAGCAGAGAATGTTGCAACTATTCCCACTGCATGTGCTATATCTGGTCTGGTATGAACAACATATATTAGCTTTCCAATCATAGATCTATACAAGGTTTGATTTACCTCATTAGATTTGTCTTCTTTTGTCAGCTTGCATCTGGTAGCCATAGGTGTTCCAACTAGTTTAGAATCTTCCATCTTGAATATCTTCAGCACTTCCTTGATGTATTTGGACTGAGTGATATAAATTCCTGCATCTTGTTGAAGAATCTATAGACCAAGAAAGAATTTGATCTCCCCAAATATATACATTTCAAATTATTTTCTCATTTCATTAGCAAAGGACTTGCATACCAATTCATTTCCCCCAAAAATGATATCATCAACAAAAATTTCAGTAATCAAAATATTACAATTGATATCTTCTTTTAAGTACAGATTGCTATTTTCACTTGTTCTTACAAATTCAATTCTAATGAGATAGGAGTGAAGTTTTCATACCAAGCTCTAGGTGCTTGTTTTAATCCATAAAAGGCTTTGTTTATGTTGGAAAGTTGACTCCCAAGGAGTATATGGCTTATTTTGTGTTGTCATTATGGCAACAAAGTCATATTAAGTTTTGATAGTAAACTATGAAGTGAAAATTGACTAAGTGTAGAAGACATAATAGAATAGTGACTTGTAGTGGATCAAAGCATCATCACACGTGCGTACGACCACATCAGGATATGCACATTCAAAATTAAGTTCTATGGTATGTTGTTATGCTTATCCTATACATGCATGGTATGGAATGTCAGTACAGACAAGTTACAGAAAGAACAAGTACACTAGCAGTTCACAATACAGAGTATGAAGCTGACTTCATGATTTTGATTAGCATGTAATCTTTTGTTATGTAAAGGCTAAGCACCTATTGTAACAAGTCTATAATCATGTATTAAAAATTATTGTAAACATGCTTAATCCAATCTGTTTGGAAGCATTGTGTATGTTGTTTTTGGGCCGACTAAGGTCTTGTTTATAGTCGCGTCTATTCAGGCATAAACATATATATGAAATGTAAAGATATATTTGAAGTGTCAAAGAAATAGTCAGAGAAGATATATAGAAGAGTAGTATGAAGATATCAGTATGAGATAAATCCCTTAAAGAAGATAAGAGCATAAGTGCATAACTGAAACTGATCAGACATTTGTGTCACATACATCAGTTCACTCTTGGATATAGTGCATATCTATCCTCAGGAGGTTGTAGCCTTCTTTCTCATTGAGCAGTGAGCTCTTGGATAGTGAGTCCTCACCCCTAATAAGGTTGTTTGTAAAACACTCCTAACAGGGTCAGGCCTTTAACCAGGTCATTGTACTTGCATTGTATATACTGCTCCTAACAGGGCAAAGAAACTTAAACAGGTTCATTATACTAGTGCAATATTTGTGGGTACTAATTCCTACCGGGGTTTTTCCTCTAATCAAGGTTTCCCTGTAATCATATTATGTGTTATGTGGTCTTGTGTTAATCTTCAAGTTTTATCTAATTGATTTATGTTTAAAGAGTTGAAATTGAATAATTAGCTAAACACTGATTCACCCCCCTCTCAGTGTTTTCAACAATTGGTATCAGAGCTCTGGTCCTCTGAAAGAAAATTTTAACCACTTGAGGAGATCATGGATTCAGCAAAAGTCAAACATCTAAAAAAGAATCTTGAAGCAGCCCTTGAAGATCTAGACAGATCTGAGAAAGAAAATGAGGAACTTAAAATAAAAGTTGATGCCTCACAAATGCTTATCAAGAAACTAAGAAAAGATCTGAAAGATTTCTCTACAAATGATTTGGGGAAAATGGTCAAGAAAATGAATGAAGAAAACATATCTTTAAAGGATAAGATAGAAGAATTAAATGATCAATTAAATAATAGCCTAACAACTATTGAAGAGAAGAACAAAGAAAATAAACAGTTAGATGAAGAACTCATTCAAGCCAATATGAAAATCTTGAAATTGGAAAACATCAAGAATAAGATTGAATCTGAATTATTAGGAGCAAAAGACAAGATTGACAAACTACACACAAGTTATGATGTAATCCAATCATAGATTTATGCAAAAAAACTAAAAGGTGATACCACTGGTATGGGATACAGTCTAGCTGAAATTGAGATCAAATCATTACAAGAAAGAAAGAAAGCTCAAACATAATCTACAGAAGAAAAGAAAACTGAGAATCATGAAGAGACCAAAGCAAACCACCAAAAGATAAGCACAACGCAGTCAACCATACTTTCTATGCTTGTAACAAGCATGGACACTTGGCAAGATATTTTAAGAATGTAAGACCCTTCAATGGTTACTGTTACTCCTACAATAAGTTTGGTCATAGGGCTATTCATTGCAGAACAAATCAAAGAAATCAGCCACAACTGAACCAAAGGAATCAAACTCAATATCAACCTCAAATAAACTTGTAGAACATTACATGTTAGATATGTAATTACAATTGACACACAACCAAGCAATGTGGCATGATGAATAACAACATCAGACCTCATATGATTTGTCACTTATGTGGAAAGGCTGGACACATCTCAAGGTCTTGCAGATCAAGAACAAAAGGACAAGAGAATCCTAAGATGTCTTTGTTCAAAGAATCAGGAGAAGTTAAGTTTGTGGAAGCTAAAGCTAACTCAAATAAAATATGGGTTGAACTAAACAAGGATAATGAAGAGAACAAGGTAGTAGATTCATCCTCAATGGACACACCTTCTACTTCTACATAGTCAACCCTCATGGTCTTAGGGGGAGCTATTCTAGCTTTGAACCCCTGCGTGGCTGGTATACTCACCTCTGAGTATGTGCCTATGGATTCATGCATGTGATGATGAATTAAGGTTGTATGCATTCATGCATTGCCTTTACTTCATTCAAAACAAATTTTGAAAATATCTCTGTAAACCGCTTTACGACAATGACCATTAAATGCAATTAATCTTTATATAAATTGGCAAAAGATCTTAAAAGCCTCACTTTGCATTTGAGATTGAAGCATTCAGAAAGTAGATAAGCATTGAGCATCAAAGCACTATATCTTAAAGGATCAGTTGGTTTGTGAATGGATTAATGATTGGAATAGAACCCTAGCAGTCGCATCATTTCAAAATCATCGTGAAACCCTACTTTTACAAGTTGCAAGTAAGTATGGAAACCCTTGTGATATTCAACATTGCTGAAAGGAAGAGATTTGTTTTTAAGAAGCATCCATTCAAGTCCATACTAGATGATGTCAAAGGAGCATTCTCTAGGACTCTGCTTGGATTCGTACATGTAGAAGATATCCGCGCATATGTTTATTGCAAAAAGAAAATAGTTGGAGATAGCAACATTGCATCTCTCATGGGATCTATGATGAAACTAGACTATACATTCAAGGATGAATACACGCATCTCACTTATAACCCTATCTTTGACTATTCCAAAAGTGCACAAGTTCTATGAGCCAGAATGGGTGAAGATATTACTGAGTAGGATACATGATAATATATAATGGATAAGTGAGGTTCCTGTCTGCATCACTGCAGATCTAATTCATGAGATGACTGGACTTCCTAAGACTGGACCAGCTCTTCCTCCTAGAAAGGATGTTAAGAAGCAGGTTGAACAAGTCTTCTTATCTAGAAGTGATAGGTGTGACATGAATATTGATCCCATTAAGGAGAAAGACATCAAAGTACTCACTATGATACTTGGATACAAGTTTCAGCAAGCAAGCAGACTGAATAGTGTGTCTACAACAACAGTTCTAGAAGTAATAAGGATAGTGAGAGATAACACAAAGTACAATCTCTATGAATTATTGTGCATGCAGCTGATAGATAATATCAAAGCCATTAAGCATGATAAGAGAAAGATATTCAAGTTTGGCTCTTTGATCATCTATTTGTACTTCCACATTGTTGGTAAAGTTGCAAATATTTACCTAGATAGGACCAAGCCCACTATGTCTTAGATATTACTAAAAGCTACATCAAAGGGTAGTGCAAAGGATTCTATTGACATGGATCTCAAAAATTTTAGGATCAAGATGCTGAAGAGGTTTAGGATACCTGAGAAAATAACTGAGAAGTACAAAGACACCATATGCTTCATGGTGGAGACTGCCATTGATCTGGAATCCTCTCCACCTTTTGTACCAAGCAAGAAGTCTAGAGGAAGGAAGAAAGTGCCCACTAGTCATCCATCCTCAAGAACTACAAGGAGCAAGGTAAATAACACACAAGCTTCTCCTGAGGTAGGTTTCAGACCTAGTCTTAATGTCTTAAGGAACAAGATTGTCAATGAAGGGAGACTAGATACAATTACAAAGGTTTATGAAAAGTATTAGGAGATAGATAAATCTAAGATACATTCTATGCTCATCTCTCACATGATCAAGTTTAAAAATTCAGTTCTAGAACTCAAAACAGTGATACCAAACATGCTATGGAACATTCTAGAGATAATGAAAAGGCATGCAATTGAGGAAGATATGAGGATTAGAGAAGAAACATTGGATAATCTTCTTCCTATTTTCACTCATGATGAGAAGGAAATTCTATTAGATTTAGTAAAGCCTCATCTTAGAACAAAGACAAGGACTCTTCATATTATGAACAAAGAGTATGAGTTAGTTGGGAAAGAGACTGAAAAATATTTTGTACAAGTGTTTATGGATAGACATATGTATCCATCAATGGTACCTACAACAAAGGTAACTCCAGTTCGTCCCAAACAGGTTACAGAACCAGTGATTCAGAATGCACCTAAGACAGGTCCACAAGTGTCAGCACCCTTAGTTTCAATAGCTTCTAATACAATAAAAGATTCAGGGGATACTATAGTGATTGATAATATCAAGATATCCATGACAGCTTCTGATAATGATATGGACAAAGTTGATAAAGCATTTGTAAGCACTGAAGAAACAAAGGAGGTATGCACTGATGACACATCTTAACAACAAGATGAAGTCCCCTCTAATGATTCAACAAATTTGAATAAAGAAAAAGATAATCAAACTAATGAGATACCAGCTATGGAAATCCCAATAAAAAGTGAATGCATGGATACTAGTCAGAATACTATATTCACACCATCCATTCAACTATCAAACTCATTGTTGTCAAGTTTAACTCCTGACTCAACAAGACTGGATGCATGGGGAGAAGAAGACCTGATCAAGATCAGTGTCCTAGCCATGGAAAAAGCCAAAGAGAAATAGGTTATGAGAAACCCTCTCTTTTTGGAATCAGTAAACATTTTGAATGATCTAGTGCCTGCAGACAAGAAAGTAGAAAAAATTCAATCAGTTGATGATGTAGACAACATCCTAACAAGCTTCAAAGCACATTTTACAAGCTTGGTAGACTTAGCCATGAGAATTGTAGAAGATGAGTATAAAAGGAAAGATTAAATGAACTGGTAAAGAAATTTACCTTAGATCTAAACTCATTAAAGATTGGCCAGTCTATGTTGAAAGAATTGGCAGCAAAAGGCAGGAAGGTTATAGCAAACTCACCTCTGAACACATAAAAAAGATAGAGGAGGCAGATATCTTGGTTGTAAATGTTAGAAAATCAATTGAAACATCCACGCAAGACATGAACATCTACAAAAATATCTATCAAGGTCAACTAGAGAAGATAGAAAAAGCTAAAATGGAGATCAATAAGATAAGGATCAGGCAGACTCAATTAAGAAATGCACTTGCACCCTCCTTATCAATTCTGGATGAGAACATTAAACAGATTGATGCAACCATTGCTACCTATGATCAAGGATCAAGCATGGATTTGACAAAGATGGAAAACCTTACATATGCCTTATGCACCCATCTCCAAAAAATTGACGCACTATAGGCATTTTGGCAGCAAGAGATGAAGAATCTGCAGATAGCCTATCCAGATGTATACATGGAGTAAGTATTTAAAGACTTACAATTTTAACACCTTTTTCATTAATGTCAAAGGGGGAGTAATGTATGTAAGAGGATAAGTGTATATATATACAAAGAAATATATATTTGTGTGTATATTTGTGCACCTGTTGCCTGCGACACAATACTTCAATAAGTCATTCTGTTAGTGAGTAACAAAGGTTAATGAGTATATAAAACCCTAACATCAAACTATTGCTTTCTAACAAGGATGAGTGTAAAAAATAACATAAAATCCCTCAGATTATGCTAAATACCAGTGACATAAACAACCTAGAATGAAAGATTTAGTTTAAAAACAACTATTTAACTATTTAAGCATGCATATTAGTCTAAAATGAGCATTATAACCATGAATAAAGTGACTAATGGAGTGTTGCATGAAGCTAGGAAGGAAAGGGTAGCATAATAATGCTTTGAGATTCCTTCAAAATCTTGGCATAACAACACTACAATTCAAAATTTGAGGCTTATTATGAGCTCTAAATCCCTTCAATTTATAGAGGAATGGGAGAGAGAGAGAGGGGAGACAAGGTTCATTAATGGAGCCCCTAAGGTCACTAATGAGGTGTAAGAGGCATTAATGCCTTGGGTATTAATGAGGGATGAGAAAGAGGGAATATCCATTAAGGGTCATTAATGAGAAGTCATGCTTGAGAAAGTTGACTTTCTCAAGTGGGTTGAGTTGTTAATCATTCCTTAATGGAATGTGACAACATTAGGAGGTGGGTTAGGATTAGAATTAGAATGATGATTAGATTAGAATGGGGGGAATAGGTTGAGATGGGTTAGAAACCAGGGTAGAAGTGGTTGAGATAGGTTAGGTTGGGGTTTAAGGAAATATAAATGAAATGAATTAAACTTATTTAATTCATTTAAAATATAGGAATTAATTATTTAAGCATTTTATTACTTTTTAATAATTAAGGAGACTATAGCCATTTTAATTAAATTAAATAGGCTAGGGGAATGGGTTAATTTGCAAGTGGATAATTGATTTAGGGGTTTAGTTAACTCATTTATAATTAAATACTATAGCCATGTTTGAATTTGAATTGATTTAATTATTTTGAATTGATTTGAATTGTATGGCTATAATAGTTAATATAATTCAGTGATAAAAATACCTAGGATATTAAATTTGATTTCAAAAGATTTATGCCAAGCAGTAACAGGTTCGTTTGGACATAATTGGGGGTATGATCACACTTAGGGAAAATAGGGTCCATAGTTCGAACAGACAAAATTCAGGTGGTTATATTTGCCCCTCTTTGAATTGATGTGCGAGTAGCACATTGATTCAAAAAAAGTTTTTGGATTTTGACTTTAGAAAGATTGAGAATTTCGTTCTTGGTTGTTGAATGAAATGTTGATGAGATCAGTCTTGCACTTGATCAAACCAAACTGATAGAATTTATTTTGAACTTGGCTGTCGTCCAAAGATCAAAAAAAGATGTTAAAGGTATCAATTCTGAACTTAGTTGTCATCCAAAGATTGGTAATATTGATTCTAAACTTGGTTGTCATCCAAAATTCAGTAAGAAGATGTCAGGAGCTTAATAAGAATCTTTTAAAAATGAGGAAACACAAGATATCCAGCTTATGAGAACCAAAGCTTTCTATCTAATAGTTTTGACGTAGTCAAGGAAACTATTATGCCCCTAGTTTGTTTGATAATGAAGTCCTTTTAATGTTGTTTTGAGAAAAAACTTAATTGATGATAGTGTGATCATGCCCCCTTGGGAACAAAATCGAAGGAAAATAATAAATCCCTTAGTTGAAAGAATGTATCACTTGTAGGAAGCGGTTAGGGCAAGTAAGAATGGAGTAGAAGAAGTGGAAAAAGGTGTATTTAATAATAAACACACAAGTACCAATTTAATTACATGAAAATGTAAGTGAAAAGACTGATAAAATGATGTTAGACCAAGATTTATGATAAAATGTACAATAGTGACAGATTTGTGGAACAAATGAAGCAAATTGGCAGTTTTTGGAACTGTTGTAAAAATGGTACTGTGCTGCTAAAAACCTCATAGGCACCTTTGATTTGGTTCCTGATTGATCAAAAAGAGAATAGAAATGTAGTTGTAGTTGTTTGGGAGGAGTTTTGGAACTCCTAAATGGCTCAAAAGACCAATATAAGCCTCAAAATTTATCATTTTACTATTCATTTTCACTTTCCTCCATAGTAATTCAGAGAGCTCTACAGAGAAGATGGTAGTTCCTGTGAGGAAGCATCATTTCAAGATGAACTATCGACATCAATGCCCGGCTGACTACCCACCTCTGATAAGTGCTCGCAAAACTACCTTGTGAATTTTGCAAAATCCAATTTCATGCATTTTTGTGGGTTTTATAGCCAAATGAATTTAGAATCACATCCAGTAATCTGGATTGCAACCTGTAAAACCCATGTCGCATCCATTTTTTCCTGGCTCGCATCCATTTTTTTTGGATTCCTGTGTAGCATCCAGGATACTCTGGATCGCATCTAGTTGTGTTGTTTTTGTCTGTATTTGTGCTGAATTTTGCTTCTATATCGTACCTTGTCCCTGAAAGGTCATACCCAATATTTAGGGTCACATCCCATATTTTGGGGATCATACCTTATGGTCTCTATTGCATCTTGTATTTCCAGGATCGTATCCAAGAAAGGAGATCGCACCCTATTGATTCAGAATCGTATTTGGTTATGAGACTTAGAATTTTAATCTTTTGGACCAGTTTGCATGCTACGAACCTTGAATTACTTATCTGTTTAGGAATCTTCATTTTTGCTATAGATAGGAGACTGATGCATCATTGTTTTTGTCAAAATAGACCCAGTTTGAGGTAGTTGCATTTCACGGCACCTACCTGGGTCATGTGCTTACATTGTCTGGACTACTTTCAGATGATGAGAAGACTACCGTGATCTGATGTGGATTACACTCTTTGATAGGTTTACCTGAGATAGGGGTAAACCAAGGGTTGTTGACTGCTCTTTTTGAGAGATGGAACTCAGAGCACAACACCTTCCACCTACTGACTGGGGAGATTACTGTGACTCTAGAGGATGTATGGCAGATATTGTTGGTACCAATGATTGGTGCTAAGATGTGTTTTGAGTCGATGACTGATGTGGCGATTGGTGTTGCACGTCGATACTTACAGGATGACACTATTGACCATAGATATCTATAATGGGATTATATGGTTGATCATTATGATCATTTATTTGTATACTTAACAGGACTGATAGGTGGCATCCTGATGCTAGATAGAGGTCAACATGGTTTCATGGTTGGTTGGGTAGACATGTTGGAGCAGATGGTCACCCATAGGCGGAGATTTGCATGGGGCAGTTGTATTATAGCCCATATGTATCAAGAGCTTCCCAAGATAGTATACGATTATACTCAGAGCATGGCCATTGGCATTCTTATTCTTCAGATTTGGGCCTGGGAGCACATCCCTGTTATGTGGCTGATTGTAGATAGATAGATGGCACCTGAGTAGCCCTATGTATACATGTATGTAGGTCTTATTTAGCAACCCCATTTGGGCAAGGTTGAGTACTGGTGTCGACTCTTCGACGATATGACTGAGGCCATTTGGCCACCATATTAGATTGTGAGGAATGGACCTCAGATGCACAATAGGTACCTTATCTATTTCAGAGCCAATATCTCATAGGGAGGACTAGATATGTGGTAGAGCAGTTTATCCATACTCGGGTGTTGAGATAGTATGGCCGCCATTAGGGCAGGATATAGGATATCACTGTGTATGCACAGATCTAGGATGAGACAACATTGTGGGGTGCGCAGTTGAGATATGAGACAGCACACCAGGAGATTTAGGATATGGTGGGAGTAGACTAGGATCTCCACCTGGACGTAGCTGATGTAGATGTTTCTGATGGATATGCTGCGGAGATGCTCCAGTACCCATTTCCTCATTTCACTGTACTTGAGGAGATCATTCCTCACATAGAGGAGCCATTAGACTATGATCCTAATGATCATCCTGCCAAAGGGAGGGGAGGAGCACAGAGAGACAGGGCCCTTGGTAGACATGGAGGTTGGGATGGTGGTAGAGATGGTAGGCATCCTCCTCCTAATGATGACGATGATGGAGATGATAGGGGTGGTGGTGCAGTGGGTGGCCACGTAGAGGTTGCTAGTGGGAGTGGGGAGGGTCGACGTACCCACTTTAGGTTTGTTTCTTGTCAAATTGATCCTGGTCCATTACTTACATGAGAGTAGCAGAGGAAGTAGAGACAAAATCCATAGAGACAGTCAGACAAACCACAGGATAGGGCCTCAGGGTAGGATTTAGGCAGGGATGGGGATCGGCTATCTCAGTGTGAGAAGGAGAGAGAGCAACTAAGAGCTTAGACTATAGCTTTAGAGACTAGAGTGACAAGAGTAGAGGCTAGGGATATGTCACTAGATTTGAGACTTGCTATATCAGATGCCTTGCTTACAGATAGGGATAGGCAGATGGAGAGACTCCGTGTAGAGTGAGATGTATAGGCATGTACGACTACTTGTTAGGGATAGAGGGATACCTATTATTATGCTTTGTACCATGCAGCAGTGCCAGTGGGGTAGAGGGCAATATTTTTTTCACGGTTAGCCCAGTAGTCTGAGGGGGTGATACCTCCTCCTCCTCCTCCTCCACCAGATCAGGGAGAGGGGGGGAGCCAGAGCTGATTATTTTATCATATTTTTGTATATCTGAGATCACATTGTATATCTAGATCCTTTTGAGATCCTCTTTTGTATATGACATTCATACATGTACATCTGATTCATTCTATCTTACTGATATTCTGATACTCTTTATCCAGTTTGTTCCATATTTTGATCTGTACCATGTGGTGATATATATATATATATATATATATCTGATGCAAATTCTTGATTCTGATATGTTTCATGAGTTCTTTTTTCTTTGATAGATTTTATTTGCACATGTGATGATATCTTGGTCTCTTGATGAGTTAGATTTTTAGATGATGACATCATTTTATGATTTGATATGATTACTGATATAAATATTTTTTAAATGATACTTATGTGAAGATGCAAATGTATGTTTCTCTTTATTTTCCTTTCACGCAATATAGATGTATGGATGCACTTTATGATGAAAAAGTAAAAATGAAATACATGAATGCTTTGTTTTAGTATTTTCCCATTGCTCCTTTTTATGTATGCTATGGATGTGCAACAATAGATATATCAGTAATATGGATGATGTAATTAAATTGATTTAGAAGAAGTAAATTGAATTAATTTAGAGCTCAAAATTCTTTTAATGTTTCTCCTTTCTTGTTTATATCCCATGCGATTTGTAAAAAATGTAATGATATGCAGACTCTTAGGACTTTGTCACTGGTATGCAAATGTATATCTTTTCATCATCATTGGGAACTCTTTTGGAATGGATACCACCTAATAGTACAACCATCACTAATACCCACTGATATTATGATAATATGAATACTATGTTTTATTGAAATGTCAAAAATAGACTTAGGCATCAAGGAATAGAAGCCAGGATAACAAAATAGTCACCTTCCTTTTAATATAATAGATTCTGATTAAGGCAAGATATTGGACCCAGAATGACCTTGATAATTCATATCCTTGGGTACATTATGATTCATATACCTTAGTGAGAATCTGGATCAGAAAATAGACAAGGAAAATGTTTCAACCTCACCGTAGTTTACACATAACGAAGATTAAGATATATGCGGCTATCCCCCCATAGTGGCAGCTCTTATCATAAACATCTAAGTTAGGTAAAATTTATAGGATCATTTGGAACAATCACCATACACAAAAAAAATAAGAAAACACTATACCCGCTATCCTTGTGACTCTTTGTCTTTGCGCAGACGTCATTGAGTAACTAAGAAGACATAATAAATTATCAATTGTGAATCAAGCTAATAAAATTTATAATTACTTAGATGCCCCTAGTTGAAAACATCATCAGGACATAAAAGAATCATAATCAAACCAATAGAAAATTGTGCATTTAAGTAGTACTTGTTCATTCATCTGTCAAACATAGTAGAGATTCATCAATCAAAAAATTAGAATATAAACGATATGGTGTTTCCATGTCTGTGCGGTGATTGGATAATCTATTCATGTTTGTGATCCAATATAGCCTTGTAGGAACTTTGTTAATATCAATGTTATGTCTGGCTATGTGATGTTTGAAAAGACACCCTTGTTTTTGGAAAGTGACATTATTTTGCATGTATCAAGAAACATTGTGTTCGCAAGGCAAACCATCCTAGAGCAACCTAGCAATTGCAACTTACCATATTAATAAAGATGCCCCCAGTGCAGAATGACCTATTCCTAAGATGTAAATGTAGACAAATCCCAAACGAGGATAAGATAGCCATTTAGGAAATGAAGTTAGCGCATGAGCACAGATGTAATTATGAAGGCCTAGTGTCAACAATGCATTGATAGATGGAGCACAGAACACAACTGACGCCTGATTGCCAAGTTTTCACCACTTGGAAAGATCATATCTTTTCTTTTTGCTACCAAATTTCCTATTTTACCAAGTGCTCATCAAGGCACTTTTCTCTTTTTCTCTTTTTTTCTTTTTTTGAATGTTTTTGTAGTATCAAGGTGCCTATTTACCAGGTTTTCATCAAGGATACCCTTTTTGTAGGATCTTTTTCCACTATTTTTATTTTGGATTTCTTTAGGATCAATTTTTTGAATGTTTTTGGTATTTTGTTAAAAACTTTTTGCTCTACAGGTTTTGCAAGCCAAACATCAAGTGTAGAACTGCTTCAATTGTAGAGTGTTGATATGATCTGGAAGAACATCTCCCTTAGGTGTAGCTAGTTGATAAGCTCCAGTCCCAAAAGTAGTAGTGATAACATAAGGTCCCAGCCAATTAGGTTCAAATTTTCCTTTTTGATCTCTGTTAGGCTGGTTCTTAGGATTCTCTTTGAGGACGAGATCTCCTACTTCAAATTTGCATGGTTTGACCTTCTTAGTGTAACCTTTGGACATACATGCTTGATACATTTTGAGGTGATTGAATGCTTGTTGTCTGCGCTCATCTAGTTGGTGTAGAGAATTTACCCTATCTATGCGGTACTGCTCATTAGTAACCAAACCTTGTAAATATATCTGCAAAGATGGGATTTCAACCTCAATAGGTAGTACTACTTCAGGGCCATATACTAGAGAAAATGGCGTGGCTCCATTTGGTGTTCTGATGCTTGTTCTATAGGCCCATAGTGCCAGATTCAGTTGTAGATTCCAGTCTCTACCAAACTACTCACAGTTCTATGTAGAATCTTGAGAATATTCTTGTTAGATGCCTCAGATTGTCCATTACCTTGGGGGTAATATATTGAGGAGCAGTGTTGAGTAATATGGAATTGTTCACAAAGGTCATCAATGTCTTGATTTTTAAATTGGCCCCCATTATCTATTACAATTGAAGAGGGTATCCCATATCTAAAAATAATGTAGTTCAAAATGAACATAGCCACTTATTTGCCAGTGGCTTTGATTAGCGGCACAGCCTCGACCCACTTTGTGAAATACTCAGTGGTCATAATGATGAACTTGTGTCCATTTGAAGAGTTGGGATATATTTGTCCAACCAAGTCAAAGGCCCATTGCTAAAATGGCCAATGTGTTATGAAAGGTATAAGTTCTCTAGTAGGAGCATAGATAAGATTTCCATGTGTCTAGCATTTATGACATGCTTTAGAAAATTGAATAGCATCTCTCTCCATGGTAGGCCAATAATAGCTTTCTCTGAGTAGTTTCTTTGCTAATAAAAATTTGTTCGAGTGTGATCCACATACACCTTCGTGGACTTATTTTAATGCTAGATCAAACTCTTCGAGTTCTAAAAACCTAAAAAGTGTACCATTGAGACCTCATCGATATAGGTTATTAGTGATGAGGACGTAACGTGATGCTGTCCTAATCAGGTATCTTTTCTCATTTCTAGATAGATTGTTAGGGATGGTTTGGTCAGAAAGGTAAGCAATAATATTGGCATATCAAGATTGGTCTAGGGTATTCAAAGCACATATTACTTGGTGTGTGTGTATTTAGGTACCTAATAAGAGAGACACAACACATCAATAAGTCATTGCATTAGCTCAAAAGGGTTAGATAAGCATATAAAACCAACTAATATCAACCTATTGCCTTCTAACTAAGAAGAGTATGACTAGTAACATAATAGCCCTCAGATTATGCTACAATCAGTGACATATATGACCTAGCATGAAGAATTTTAGTTTAAAAACAAGCTAAAAAGATTAGAAAGCATGCATCCTAGCTTTAAGAATGGAAATGAGAACAATGTGAAAGCATGAAATATGAAGTGAAATGTGATTCTAAGATTAATCTAACAGCATAACAATGTATTTACAATCTAAGGTGAAGGCTTATTTTCTCTCAAAAATGACTTCTATTTATAGAAGAATGAGAGAGAGAGGGGGGGACAAGGTGAATTAATGAGTTAAGGGACTCATTAATGGAGGTGTAAGAACCATTAATGTCTTGAGCATTAATAAGGCATGGAGGAGACATAGGCTTAAGGCATCTTCATTAATAAGGCATTAATGAAAGCCTTAAAGAAGCAAGGGAAGGGTGTAAGAGGGTGGCTTGAGAAGGTGGACTTTGAGAAAGTCAAGCTTGAGAAAGTGGACTTTCTCAAGTGGGTTGAGTTGCTAAGCATTCCTTAATGGAATGTGACAACATTAGGAGGTGGGTTAGGACTAGATTTAGAATTCGGATTAGATTAGCAAGGGTGAATGGGTTGAGAAGGGTTAGAACCCAGGGTAGAAGTGGTTGAGATAGGTTAGGTTGGGGTTTAGAATAATATTAATTAAATGAATTAAACTTATTTAATTCATTCAAAAATATAAGAATTAATTATTTAAACAACTTAATTACTTTTTAATAATTAGGGGACTATAGCCATTTTAATTAAATTAAATAGGCTAGGGGAATGGGTTATTTTGCAAGTGGGTAATTGATTTAGGGATTTATTTAATTCCTTTATAATTAAATACTATAGCCACATTTAGATTTGGTTTGATTTAAATGGTTTGAATTGATTTGAATCATATGGCTATAATAGTTAATATAAATTAGTGATAAAAATCACCTAGGACATTAAATTGATTTGAAGAATTATGCCAAGTAGTAACAAGGTCATTTGGACATAATCAAGGGTATGTTCACACTTAGGGAAAATAGGGTCCATAGTTGGAACAGACCAAATTCAGGTGGTTACATTTGCCCCTCTTTGAATTGATGGACGAGCAGTGCATTGATTCAAAGAAAGTTTTTTATTTTGACTTCAGAAAGATTGAGAATTCCGTTCTTGGTTGTCGAATAAAATGTTGATGAGATAAGTCTTGCACTTGATCAAACCAAACTGATAGAATTGATCTTGAACTTGGTTGTCATCCAAAGATCAATAAAAGATTTTAAAGATACCAATTCTGAACTTGGTTGTCATCCAAAAATTGATAATATTGATTCTGAACTTGGTTGTCGTCCAAAAATCCAGTACAAAGCTGTCAGGAGCTTTTAATAAATCTTCTAAAATGAGGAAACATAAGATATCCAGCTTATGAGAACCAAAGCCTTTTATCCAACAGTTCCAACTTAGTCAAGGAAACTGTCATGCCCCTAGTTGGTTTGATAACAAAGTGATTTTGGCAAAATTTTATTGACGATAGTGTGATTTGTGTGTGTGTATTTGGGTACCTGATAAGAGAGACACAACACATCAATAAGTCATTGCATTAGTGTAAAAAGGTTAGATAAACATACAAAACCCACTAATATCAATCTATTGCCTTCTAACTAGGAAGAGTATGATTAGTAACATAATAGCCCTTAGATTATGCTACAATCAGTGACATATGCATCCTAGAATGAAGGATTTTAGTTTAAAAACAAGCTAAAAAGATGAGAAAGCATGCATCCTAGCTCTAAGAATGGAAATGAGAACAATGCAAAAGCATGAAATATGAAGTGAAATGTGATTCTAAGATTAATCTAACAGCATAACAATGCATTTACAATCTAAGGTGAAGGCTCATTTGCTCTCAAAAATGGCTTCTATTTATAGAAGAATGAGAGAGAGAGAGGGGAGACAAGGGTCATTAATGAGTTGAGGGACTCATTAATGGAGGTGTAAGAACCATTAATTCCTTGAGCATTAATAAGGCATGGATGAGACATAGGCTTAAGGCATCTTTATTAATGAGGCATTAATGAAAGCCTTAAAAAAGCATGGGGAGGGTGTAAGACTCAACTTGACAAGTTGGTCCCTTAAGAAAGTCATGCTTGAGAAAGTTGACTTTCTCAAGTGGGTTGAGTTGTTAATCATTCCTTAATGGAATGTGA
The DNA here is from genome assembly GCA_018584345.1 of Thuja plicata. Lineage (NCBI taxonomy): Eukaryota > Viridiplantae > Streptophyta > Pinopsida > Cupressales > Cupressaceae > Thuja > Thuja plicata. Next base: position 262,304 of record MU223827.1, on the reverse strand, counting down.
CAACATTAGAAGGTGGGTTAGGGTTAGAATTAGGATTAGGATTAGATTAGCAAGGGTGAATGGGTTGAGAAGGGTTAGAACCCAGAGTAGAAGTGGTTGAGATAGGTTAGGTTGGGGTTTAAGGGAATGTTAATTAAATGAATTAAACTTATTTAATTCATTCAAAAATAGGAATTTAATTATTTAAACAATTTAATTGCTTTTTAATAATTAGGGGACTATATCCATTTTAATTAAATTAAATAGGCTAGGGGAATGGGTTATTTGCAACTGGGTAATTGATTTAGGGATTTATTTAATTCCTTTATAATTAAATACTATAGCCATGTTTGATTTTGGTTTGATTTAATTGGTTTGAATTGATTTGAATCATATGGCTATAATAGTTAATATAAATCAGTTATAAAAATCACCTAGGACATTAAATTGATTCAAAGAATTATGCCAAGCAATAACAGAGTTGTTTGGACATAATCGAGGGTATGATCACACTTAGGGAAAATAGGGTTCATAGTTAGAATAGACCAAATTTAGGTGGTTACATTTGCCCCTCTTTGAATTGATGTGCGAGTAGCACATTGATTCAAAGAAAGTTTTCGATTTTGACTTTAGAAAGATTGAGAATTCCGTTCTTGGTTGTCGAACGAAATGTTGATGAGATGAGTCTCGCACTTGATGTAACAAAATTGATAAAATTGATTTTGAACTTGGTTGTCATCCAAAAATAATAAAATATTTTAAAGGTACCAATTCTGAACTTGGTTGTCGTCCAAAGCTTGATAATACTGATTCTGAACTTGGTTTTCGTCCAAAAAGCCAGTATGAAGCTGCCAAGAGCTTAATAAAAATATTTTAAAAATAGGAAACATAAGATATCACCTTATGAGGACCAAAGCTTTCTATCCAACAGTTCTGACTTTAGTCAAGGAAACTGTTATGCCCCTAGTTTGTTTGATAACGAAGTCATTTTGATGTTGTTTTGAGAAAAAATTTAATTGATGATAGTGTGATCATGCCCCCTCGGGAATGAAATCAAAGGAAAAGAATAAAATCCCTCGGTTAAAAGAATGTATCACTTGCAGGAAGCGGTTAGGACAAGATAGAATGGAGGAAAAGAAGGTGTGTTTAAAAATAAACGCACAATTACCAAGTTAATTATGTGAAAATATGAGTTCGATTTTTTTCTTGATAGATCAGAGATTTCAAGAATCATTGATTATGTAATTAACTTGGATTTAGAAGAAGATAGAAATCATTTTTGAGCTCAAAATTCCTTATGCTTTTATTCCTATTATAAATGCATCATGCAAGCTCTAAATGCAGCTATATGCAGACTCTTAGAACTTGTCACTGATTTAGCAAATATTGCAACATTTTTATCATCATTTGACACTTTTCAGAATGGACCACTTGATAGTACAACCATCACTAATACCCACTAATATTATGAAAGTATGAATACTATGTTTTTATTGAAATATCAGAAATAGACTTAGGCATCAAGGCATAGAAGCCAGGATAACAAAATAGTCACCTTCCTTTTAATATACTAGATTCTGATTAAGGCAAGATATTGGACCCACAATGACCTTGAAAATTCATATCCTTGGGTACATTGTGATTCGTATACCTTAGTGAGAATCTGGGTCAGAAAACAGACAAGAAAATTGTTTCAACCTCACCATAGTTTACACATAATGAAGATCAAGATATATGTGACTATCCACCCAGAGTGGTAGCTCTTATCATAAACATCTAAGTTAGGTGAAATTTATAGGATCATTTGGAACAATTACCATACACATAAATTCAACAAAACATTATGCCCCCTATCCTTGTGACTCTTTGTCTTTGCGCAGACGTCATTGAGCAACTAAGAAGATAATAAATCATCAATTGAGAATCTGTAAAATAAAATTTATAATTAATTATATGCCCCTAGTTGAAAACATCATTAGGACATAAAAGAACCATAATCAAACCTATATCAAACTGTGTGTTTAAGTAGCACTTTTTTCATTCATATGTCAAACACAGTAAAGATTCATCAATCAAATATGTGTAATACAAGAAATATGGTGTCCCATGTCTGTGTATTGATAGGATAATTTGTTCATGTTTGCAATCCAATATATATCCCTATAGGAATTCTGTTAATGTAAATGTCATGCCTAGATATGGGATGCTTTGAAAAGACACCTTTGTTTTTTGAAAAGTGACATTGTTTTGCATGTATCAAGAAACATTATGTCCGTGAGGCAAACCATCCTAGAGAAACCTTGCAACTGCAACTGAATATGCTAGCAAAGATTCCCCCAATGTAGAATGACTTATTCCTAAGACATAAAGATAGACAAATCCAAGAGAGGATAAGATAGTCATTTAGGAAATGAAGTCAGTGTACGAGCACAGGCAAAATTGTGAAGGCCTAGTATCAGTAGTGCATTGATAGATGGAGCATAGAACACAAGTGATGCCTGATTGCCAGGTTTTCACCACTTGGCAAGACCTTTTTCTTTCTTTTTCTTTTTGCTACCAAGATGCCTGTTTTACCAAGTGCTCATCAAGGAACTTTTCTCTTTTTCAATTTTTTTGCTATTTTTTCTTTTTTGAATGTTTTTGTAGTATCAAGGCGCCTGTTTACTAATTTTTCACCAAGGATACCCCTTCTATAGGATCTTTTCCATTGTTTTTGGATTTCTTTAGGATCAATTTTCTGAATATTTTTGGTGTTTTTGCAAGAACTTTTTGCTGTACAGGCTCTGCTAGCCGAACATTAAGCATAGAACCGCTTCAAATGTAGAGTGTTGATAGGATCTGGAAGAACGTCTCCCTTAGGTGTAGCTAGTTGATAAGCTCCAGTCCTAAAAGTAGCAGTGATAACATAAGGTCCTAGCCAGTTAGGTTCAAACTTTCCTTTCTACTCCCTGTTGGGCTGGTTTTTAGGATTCTCCTTGAGGATGAGATCTCCTACTTCAAATTTGCGTGGTTTGACCTTTTTGTTGTAACCTTTGGACATATGTGCTTGATACACTTTGAGGTGATCGAACGCTTGTTTCCTGCACTCTTCTAGTAGGTCGAGAGAATTCACCCTATCTATGTGGTACTATTCATCGGTAACCAGACATTGTAAAGATATCCACAAAGATGGGATTTCAACCTCAATGGGTTGTACTGCTTCAGTGCCATAGACTAAAGCAAATGGTGTGGCTCTAGTTGGTGTTCTGATGCTTTTTCTATAGGCCCATAGTGCCGGATTTAGTTTTAGATGCCAGTCTCTACCAGACTTGCTTACAATTCTATGTAGGATCTTGAGAATATTCTTGTTTGATGCCTCAGCCTGTCCATTACCTTGAGGGTAATAGATCAAGGAGCAATGTTGAGTAATATGGAACTATTCACAAAGGTCATCAATGTCTTGATTTCTAAATTGGCCCCCATTGTCTGTTACAATAGAAGAGGGTATCCCATATCTACAGATAATGTAGTTTAGAATGAACATAGCCACCTGTTTGCCAGTGGCTTTAATTAGCGGCATGGCTTCAACCCACTTAGTGAAATACTCAGTGGCTGTGATGATAAAATTGTGTCCATTTGAAGAATTGGGATATATTTGTCCAACCAAGTCAAAGGCCCATTGCTGAAATGGCCAATGTGTTATGAAAGGTATAAGTTCTCTGGCAAGAGCATGGATAAGGTTTCCATGTGTCTGGCATTTTAGACATGATTTTGAAAATTGAATAGCATCTTTCTCCATGGTAGGCCAATAATAGCCTACTCTGAGCAGTTTCTTAGCTAATGAAAAGTCATTCAAGTGTGATCCACATACACCTTTGTGGACATATTTTAATGCTAGATCAAACTCTTCAAGTTCTAAACATGGAAGAAGTGTACCATCGAGACTGCGTCGATATAGGTTGTTAGTTATGAGGATGCAACGCGATGTTGTCCTAATCAGGGATCTTTTCTCATTCCTGGATAGATTGGCAGGAATGGTTTGGTTGAAAAGGTAAGCAATGATACTGGCATACCAACATTGATCAGGAGTATTTAAGGCACATATTATCTGGTATTCAGGGTTAGCAAAGGTAGGATAGGAGATTTCTTCCACCAAGAAATCATAGCGGAATTGATGCTCCTTTAGTTGTAACATGGATGCAAAGGTAGCCATAGCATTTGCAGCTTTGTTCTCTGATCTTGGTATCTGTTGGAAGGTGATGAAGACAAAGTATTTCTTCAGATCATCAACTTGTTGCTTGTAGGGCATCAATTTTTCATCTTTTGTTTGATACTCCCCATTGACTTGATTGATAATTAGTTGGGAGTCACCATACACATGTAACTCAATGACCTTCCATTCCATAGCTAGTTTGAGGCTGTTGACCAATGCTTCATATTCTGAGATGTTGTTGGTGCATGGAAACATCAATTTGTAAGATTTAGGAATCTTGTATCCTTATGGAGTTATGAAGAGGACCCTGGCTCCAGATCCTTATTGAGTGAATGAACTGTCAAAGTACATCCTCCATAGATGTTTAGTGAGATGCATGATTGTTTCATCAGGGAATTCAATTAGTAATGGTTCATCATCCTAGAGTGGTGAATCAACCAATTGATTTGCAAGTACATGTCCTTTGATAGCTCTCTGTTCTACATATTCAATGTCAAATTCACTTAGAATTAGGACCCATTTTGCCAAACATCCTGTTAATACTGTTATGCTCAAAAGATACTTTAGAGGATCAATTTTAGCAGTGAGCTTCACTATATGAGAGAGCATGTAGTGTCTCAATTTTTGTGATGTGAAGACGACTACTAAGCATGCTTTTTTAATAATGCTATAATTGAGAACATAAGTGACTAGTGTTCTACTAATGTAGTAGATAGCTCATTCTTTCTTTGTTTCATCTTCTTGCGCCAGTAACACTCCTAGGGATGTAGTTGTAGCTGAAATGTATAGGAGTAAGGGTTTTTCAAGAATAGGCACCATAAGAATAGGTGGAGCAGCAAGGTACCCCTTCAATTCTTTGAATTTTTCTTCACAGTGTTCATCCCATTGGAAGGTAACCCCTTTATGTAGTAGCTTTGTGAAGGGTTGGGCCCTATCTGCAAGTTGGGACATGAATCTCATGATAGACTAAAGTCTCCCTTGTAGTGACCTCATTTGACTGATTTTATGTGGAGGATCCATCCCTAGAATAGCCTTTACTTTTGTAAGATCTACCTTGATTCCCTTTCTGGATACTATGAATCCTAGGAGCTTCCCTGATTGGACCCCGAAGGCACATTTCTTTGGGTTGAGCCTGAGTTGGAACTATTCCATTTGATCCAATATATTTCTTAGGTCAGAAATGTGAGTACCTCTCTCCCTGGATTTAGCCAATGTGTCATCGACGTAGTCCTCCATGTTCTTGTGCATCATGTCATGGAATATTGTTGTCATGGCTGTTTGATATGTTGCGCCAGCATTCTTTAACCCAAAAGGCATGACATTCCAGCAAAAGGTGCCCCATGCACATGTGAACGTGGTTTTCTCTTGATCCTTAGGGGTGATCTTGATTTGATTATAGCCTAAGAATCCATCCATTAATGAATACATCTAAAATCCTGTTGTAAGATCTATGATCATGTCAATGTTTGGTAGAGGGAAGTCATCTTTTGGACATGCTTTGTTTAGGTCTCTGAAGTCCATACAGATCCTAATAGATTTATTAGATTTAGAAATAGGGAGCACATTGGAGATCCACACTGCATAGGCAATGACTCGAATAAATACAGCCTTCAATAACTTTTCTAATTCTTCTTTCACCAATAATGCCACATGAGGATGCATCTTTCTAAGTTTTTGTTTTACGGGCTTGATCCCAGGAGCTATAGACAAGTGGTGCATGATGAGATTAGGATCTATCCCTAGCATATCAGTGTAAGACCATGCAAAGTTGATCTTCTTCTCCTTCAGGAACTCTATGAACTATACCTTCTCTTCTTTTGATAAAGATTGTGCCAGATGAACTATTTGAGGATTTTCAATGGTGCCCAATTTTACTAGCTGTGTTGGTTCAATCAATACCGAAGATCTTTCCTGAAAGTGTTCTGGGAGGATATCAAGAGTCTCATCCTTTGGTGCCTCTGAAAGGTTTTCACCATTGGATACGTCTTTTTTCTTTACTATTTTGGGATCTGATACTACCACAGAGTGGTTTCCACCATCAATACACTTTTTATTTTTATTTTTCAGTTTGTGACTAAGAAAATTGATATCCTCCTATGACATGTTCTCACTCCTTGCATTGGTGGAAGAAGGGTAAGGTTCACAAGCATTGCAATAACAAGCTAGGGTGTGGTCATTGGAAAAGTTGAGGATAGGAGTAGGATTTGTTTCAGTCCAATCAATTAGGTCTAGAAGTACCAATGTTAGGGAGTCAGGTTATGGGAAGGACATCATCGTGTTAGCATCAAGACCATTAACCGACATGACATGATCTGTTAAGTTAATTTATTTAATATTTAGATCAATAAGAGTGAGATCGTCATTGAAAGGGTCATTGTTAGTCATATATGGATTGAACTCTAGTGATTCATCAGTAGAAGTCTCATCATCATCTCTCTGTAAAAGGAGACTTCTTTCTTGTAGCCTATGAAATTCTTCTAGACTTATGTATTCACCAGTGTCTCCATCAATGATCGGGGGAATGAACTCTTCTTCTTCTTTAGGAGGATTAGTATCATTGAGAGGAGTGTCAGATCATCTACTAGGAGCTAAAGTAGCTGCAAACATGTGAATTTTATCTATTCCAATATCTCCAGAGGCAATAGATAGCCAATCCCATTCATAGTCATGAGAGTCCGTGACATCATCATCAGACTTGTTTAAGTATTTAGCAATGGTTATATGATGTACTTGGTCAGCTGCCTGTAGGTCAAAGTGAGGTAGATCAAAGACATGTGAAATTGTGACCAATTGCCCCCAGTTAGGATGTAAGTTCTGTGGCTGGGGTATCTCTTGAGTGAGTGTTGCTATGGTGTATCCTACCTCTTGAATGGGAGGTGTGTTAGCAAAGTAGTATGACGATCCTATGGTACCTCAAAGCTGGGTACATAGCATTCTCCTTGATATTCTGGATTCTCTGTACCAATATGAAATAATCTTTCATAAGGCCATAGTTCTAGTACTATCTCATCTATTTTATCGCTCCCTGTCTTAGAAGGTGGACTCTCTTTAGAAGCATGTTTATCAATTCTAGCATTAAACCCTAGTCCTATTTTATCTCTAGTGTTGTGGAACTCCATGGGTATAGGTTCAACAATCCCTCATCCTGTGTCATTTAGAGGTCCCTTTCCTTTGTAACCCATTTGTGTGAGGAAATCATATCCCTTTCCATACTATTCTAGGGATATCTTCACATGTTTGACCTTACATTCCACTGGTTCTCCTTTGTAAAGCCAGTCCAAGATTGCCTATTCTTCTGTGTTATCTGAAGAAGATGTGGATGCCTTGTGTACTTCTATCTCTTTGAATGCAAGAGGTGTGAATGTTGATGAAGGTTTTCCATAGGATCTTGGTGACACCGAAAGGTCTGTCAGGGAAGGAGTCAGGTCTAGCTTATACTCTCCCATGCCTGTTTCTTCAAGTTTCAAGGTTTTGCTAAAACTCTTCATAACCATGTCCTTGGTAGTTTCAGGAGCAACTATATCCATATCTTCTTTGTTGTGTGGGATCATGCTACCTTCTTTGATATTGTTGCAAGTGTAGTTAGTGTCTGTAGGAATCATCACTTCTACCCCATTATGTGGGAATTTTATGCATTGGTGATAAGTGGACAGTACAACTTGCATTTCATGAATCCATGGTCTCCCTAGTAGAATATTATAGGCCAATGGTAAATCCAGAACTTGACATATGATGTTCCTCTCAATTGGTCCGACTCTGATAGGTAGAGCAGTAAGACCTCTGAAAGATCTTTCTTCCTCATCATAATCTTTGATGGTTATCTTGTTTCTAGTGTCAATTGTTTGTTCTGAAAGACCTAGTCTCCTGACGAGATCCAGTGTATAGATATTCAATCCTGTGCCTCCATCTATCAACACAAGTCTAACATGAGATTTATGAATAAGAACTTCGATATGGAGGGGTTGATTGTGTGGATGGGTCAATGACTTGTTGTCCTCTTTAGAAAAGGAGAGGTAGTGTGGCATTGAGATGTGATTGACCATCACTTGAAACTTGTTTATATCAATATCTTTTGGAACATTAACAGTGTGTAGGGCTTGTTCTAGGATTTCCCTATGTACCGTGGATATCTTAAGCAATTCAAAAATAGAAATTTTGGCAAAGGTTCGTTGCAACTAGTCTACCAAGTTATATTTTTCTCTGGGGATAGTGACCATGTGTTTTGTTGTTGGTTTAGGAATAGTTACAATAGGAACCTTGGATGTTGACGTTGATGTCAGTTTTGGAGGTCCTTTGATTGTAACCTGTGCTTGGCTCTATGTTACAGCATTTGTGTGGGATGAGGCACCTTTAATCGTGATCAAATTGATGGATTCAGTTTTAATGTTAAGCATATTAATCACATTGTCACTTTTAGAATAGGTGTATTTTACCTCATTACCCTTCCCTTTAGATGTTTCTCCTTGATTGTAATTATGAAAGGGTTTTTTGAATGCTGTATGATCCTCATTGGTAGTATGTCCGTCTACTTTGATCTTACCTCCTTCAATGAGGTCTTGGATGACATGCTTAAGTTTGAGACAATTATTAGTCTTTTGGCCCTTGTTTTTGTGGAAGACACAATAGGAGTTATCATCCCACCACCTGGGTTTGACCATTGGTTCCCATGGTTTAGAATCAGGAATCATAAGAACTTTCTTATCCACCAATGTTTTCAAACTAGTTTCAAGAGGCTCCCCCAAAAGAGTGAATGTTCTTTGGGGTTTTGAAGTCCATGGTCATTCCTTGTTGTTATGATTGTTCGCTTTGGGGATGGGAGGTGTGACCTTAGCATCTTTTCTTTCTTGCATGCCATTGGTTAAATTAAATGCTTTAGGTTTAGAATCAATGTTAGAGGCGTCAACTACTCTGTCATTAGCGACATTCTTGTTTTGCTTCCACCATTTAGGCTTGGAGTTGGAGTTTTTGCTTTTTTTCTCATTTTGAAGGGTGATCTCCCCTCTTTTGACCTTGACTTCCTCAATACGGATGGAATTTTTAATCATCCTATCGAAGCTAGGAGAGTCTTGCATTTGTAGAGAATAGTTCAATTCAGGCACTAGATTATTAACGAAGATTTGCATTTTCTTTATTTTGGGAATGGCCCTTGAATATCGTGCAAAGATCTTCCTCCATCTTTGTAGGAAGTGTGTGAATGATTCTCCAGTTCATTTTTTGGTGTTACATAGGTCCATCATAGTTACGTCATTTTGGATGTTGTAGGAGTAATGTTGAATGAACCTTTGGATTAACTCCTCAAATGTCTTAACCTTTGGGTTTAGTTTTGAGAACCACTCCATGGCATTACCTCCTAGACTTCCTAGAAATAGTCTCATGAGGTATGTGGGTTCATGCATGTACTCATTGCTTAGAGCACAAAATTCCCTTACATGGTTGTGTTGATCAATTTCTCCTATGTACTTGTCATATCTTGGCCTGGCCACGTTCGAAGGAAAAGGGACCATAGTAATACTCTTGTCAAAAGGAAATGGACAAATCGCATCCAAAGAGTATTTTGTTTTAGGTTTCTCCTTCTCTTGTTTGAGGTTTGTGAGCTCCGTTTACATTAGATTGAGCTATTTGGTGAGAATAGATATCCGGTTTGGTACCTCCTTCTCTTTGAGATTTTCTACATTATAATCCTTGGGTAACTTGACACCTAAGGATGGTAGATGGAGGAAGTATTTTTCTTTATCGTCACCAATTATTCATTCTAATAGCTTGTGGATCTATTTAATTTGTTTGTGTTTTTCATAATCATCTTCATGGATCTCCTCTTCACTGTGTGATCCAAATAGATTATGTTCAAACTTGGGTCTTTCTTCCTCTTCCATGCCTTTAGATTGTGCATGTTTGCCATCATTATAACCCTCAAAAGCCTTACTCCATTCATTAGTGTTGCTATCCATTTGAGGAGAATCTAGATCAAGAAGGAAATTGCGAGAAGTTTCTCCTTGAAAGTGTGGTGTTTTAGGAGGCACTTTCGATCCTTTAGTTGTGTACTGGTTGCATCTTGTGTTAACTATGAAGTTTGTTTCTCAACTTTGTTAACATTTCCCAATAGTGCAAGTAAGGATTTCAGGTCGTTCAAGTGGGCGTGTCTAGGTAAAAGTAACTATTTATTGTTGGTGGATGTAAATGATTCCAGCATCAAAGGGTTAGAATTCCCTGACAATGAGCTAGGAACCAAGTTGTTGATAGGAAACGGGTAGACCACACATATTGAACTAATTGTGAAAGACTGACTAAGCATGCAAGGTAGACGTTTTGAAAGTGTTTTGAAATATACAATAGGGAGACCAAAAGAGACAATAGGAACCAGCTAAAGAGAAAAAAGGGTATCCTAATCATCTGAGACTTCCTAAGAAAAAATTCTACAAGTACCCACTGTCCTAAATGCGAGCTTCCAGATGTGAGCCTCTGATGGTACCAGATGCGATCCTAGAATCTGGATGCAACTTCTTGCTGACCAAATGCGATCCTAAATACCAAATATGATCCTAAACATTGCATGCGACTTGGGAAATATAGGATGTGATCTTATGATGTCTTTGTCAGTTTTGGTTAGTTCTATAAAGTGCATTTTTGAAGTGCGTGAAGTTGCTTGTTTCTAGATTGCATTAAGAGGTGTCATAAGGTGTGAAAAACACTAGTACTCCAGGGTTTGAAATTTGTTGATTGTTTTGAGGAGATTATCTTTTTAATGATCTTTTGAACACATCAAACAGTTTTTCATTGTTAAGAGGGTGAAACAAAAACTCATCTTTTCCTATTCTCTAGTTGGAGGATGAAAATATTTTCTCATTGACTCAGGTACATACTCAAATGCTAATCAGAATACAACCATCACCAAGCACACAATGGCTCCAGTCATGATGTTGTATTAGCTGACTCCAAACACAAGTGAGGGCACAATATAACGTGTGTCTTGGGGCAATTACTTTTTGCCTTGCACAAATATTATCACCCTTTCGGGGATGAATCAGGAATTCTTTCAGTTAAAGTTGTAGATTATTGGGCAATCCATTTTAAACTATCCCCCATAGAATTTCACAAGGCAAAATTTAGGTGTATAGCCCTATGAGTACCTAAATATATGTAGTCTTGCAAGCAAGATTCAAGTGGCTCCACTCTACATATATCCAGATATGTTCAAGGAATGATGTTGAAATACCAAGAACAAAACCAGTTCCATCTTTTGAGGCTTTAGCCTATGAGGAAGCAACTATTTATAGTGAGTTGGAAGGGTCGGCGTAAAACCTGTCCTCACTTGGGTTGTTCCCGGGAGATGTTTTCCTCAATCGATAGGCCCTCTACTATTTAAATGTAAGTAACCAGGATTGGCGAGCTTTGGATGTCTGGATTTCTGATTCTTCTTCTTCTGAAGAGCATACTCTCCTAATCTAAGTCATTTTCTCCCAAAACACTTAAAGAAAAGTTCATTCCTTCAAGCTATGTTGAGCTTGATTTATTTGTTCCTATTTTAAAGAAAATAGGATGCTTGAAAGGGAAATTTTTCCTTGTTTAATTAGCCACAAAATTTAGTGAGTTGCTTGTTCAATTACTAACCTAAAAAGAATTAAACAATTGAAATTGTTCTTTAATCCCACATATTTAGTGCTTTATTTTGTTCATTTACTATTCCTAAAAAGAATTAGGTGATGTGTTTTCTTTTTCATTTACCCCAAATTCCGTTTAATCCATAAACTGATGTATGAGTTTCTAATTTTCCTTAAAAGGAAAAGAGCATAATCCTCTAGTCAGTTTAGTGACAAATTGGAATATGTACTTTAAGTTTGAAAATAAGTAAATAGAGGTCAAGATGGAGGGTTGGAAACCTGTAAAACTAAGTTAGTATCTAATTATTTCAACTCCCACGAAAACCTCCAAAAATAACCTGCAAATACTTGTTAAGCTGCAAGACACCAAAAAACAAATTGTTGAAAATGTTAGGATTGGGCGAACGAAATGCACAAGATTCTTATCCAGATGCGAGCCTGAAATTTTACTGAATGTGAGCTAGCATACGATATGCGAGCTTCTTTACCAAATGCAATCCCTTGCTGACCAGATGTGAGCCTAAATCAAAAAATACTCAAGAAATCCCAGATGTGAGCCTCGTTTTCCATGGTGCGAGGGCATATCCCGGATGCAATCCTGAATGACTAAAAATGATCCTGTGACCGAATCCTGAGCATGCAAATTGGAAAAAAAGTGTTAGAAAATGAGGCCAAGTTGAAAATTGTGCCCCACGGTGGGTGCCAAAAATGTGCGTGTGTATTTGGGTACCTGATAAGAGAGACACAACACATCAATAAGTCATTGCATTAGCTCAAAAGGGTTAGATAAGCATATAAAACCAACTAATATCGACCCATTTCCATCTAACTAAGAAGAGTATGATTAGTAACATAATAGCCCTCAGATTATGCTACAATTAGTGACATATACGACCTAGCATGAAGGATTTTAGCTTAAAAATAAGCTAAAAAGATGAGAAAGCATGCATCCTAGCTTTAAGAATGGAAATGAGAACAATGTGAAAGCATGGAATATGAAGTGAAATGTGATTCTAAGATTAATCTAACAGCATAACAATGCATTTACAATCTAAGGTGAATGCTTATTTGCTCTCAAAAATGACTTCTATTTATAGAAGAATGAGAGAGAGAGAGGGGGACAAGGTGAATTAATGAGTTAAGGGACTCATTAATGGAGGTGTAAGAACCATTAATGCCTTGAGCATTAATAAGGCATGGAGGAGACATAGGCTTAAGGCATCTTCATTAATAAGGCATTAATGAAAGCCTTAAAGAAGTAAGGGAAGGGTGTAAGAGGGTGGCTTGAGAAGGTGGACTTTGAGAAAGTCAAGCTTGAGAAAGTGGACTTTCTCAAGTGGGTTGAGTTGCTAGGCATTCCTTAATGGAATGTGACAACATTAGGAGATGGGTTGGGACTAGATTTAGAATTAGGATTAGATTAGCAAGGGTGAATGGGTTGAGAAGGGTTAGAACCCAGGGTAGAAGTGGTTGAGATAGGTTAGGTTGGGGTTTAAAAGAATATTAATTAAATGAATTAAACTTATTTAATTCATTCAAAAATATAGGAATTAATTATTTAAACAATTTAATTGCTTTTTAATAATTAGGGGACTATAGCCATTTTAATTAAATTAAATAGGCTAGGGGAATGGGTTATTTTGCAAGTGGGTAATTGATTTAGGGATTTATTTAATTCCTTTATAATTAAATACTATAGCCACATTTGGATTTGGTTTGATTTAAATAGTTTAAATTGATTTGAATCATATGGCTATAATAGTTAATATAAATTAGTGATAAAAATTGCCTAGGACATTAAATTGATTTGAAGAATTATGTCAAGCAGTAACAGGGTCATTTGGACATAATCGAGGGTATGATCACACTTAGGAAAAATAGGGTCCATAGTTGGAATAGACCAAATTCAGGTGGTTACACTTGGTATTCAGGAGTATCAAAGGTAGGATAAGATAGTTCTTCCACCAAGAAATCATAACAGGATTTATGTTCTTCCAGTTGTAGCATGGATGCTAAGGTAGCCATAGCGTCCGTAGCTTTGTTTTCTGATCTTGGTATCTGCTGGAATGTGATGAATACAAAGTATTTCTTCAGGTCATCAACTAGTTGCTTGTAGGGCATCAACTTCTCATCTTTCATTTGATACTCCCCATTGACCTGATTGATAATTAGTTGGGAGTCACCATATACGTGTAATTCTATAATCTTCCACTCCATAGCTAGCTTAAGGCTGTTTACCAATGCTTCATATTCTAAAATATTTTTGGTGCATGGAAACATTACTTTTTAAGATTTGGTAACCTTGTAGCCTTGAGGAGTTATGAATAGGACCCCTACTCCAGAGCCTTGTTGAGTGAATTAACTATCAAAGTACATCTTCCATGGATATTCAGTCAGATGCATGATTGTTTCATCAGGGAATTCAATTAATAAAGTTTTTTCATCCTAGAGTGGTGAATCAGCCAATTGATCTACAAGGACCTATCCTTTGATAGCTCATCATTCTATATATTCAATGTCAAACTCACTCAGAATCAGGACCCATTTTGCCAAACGTCCTATTAACGCTGTTCTACTCAAAAGATACTTTAGAATATCAATCTTAGCAATGAGCTTTACTGTATAAGAGAGCATGTAGTGCCTCAATTTTTGTGATGCAAAGATGAGTGCTAAGCATGCTTTTTCAATAATGCTATAATTGACCTCATAGGCGACTAGTGTTCTACTAATGTAGTAGATAGCTCTTTCTTTCTTTGTTTCATCTTCTTGTGCTAGCAATACTCCTAGGAATGTAGCTATAGCTGAAATGTATATGAGTAGGGGCTTTCCATGAATAGGCACCATAAGAATAGGAGGAGTAGCGAGGTATCCCTTTAATTATCTGAAGTTCACTTCATACTGTTCATCCCATTTGAAGGTAACCCCTTTATGTAGTAACTTAGTAAAGGGTTGTTCCCTATCTCCAAGTTGGGACATGAATCTCCTGATGGACTGAAGTCTTCCTTATAGTTTCCTCATTTGACTAATGTTACGTGGAGGAGCCATCTCTAGTATAGCTTTAACTTTAGCAGGGTCTACCTCAATTCATTTTGCTGAAACAATGAATCCTAGGAGCTTTCCTGATTGGACCCCAAAGGCACATTTCTTTGGGTTGAGCCTAAGTTGGAACTATTCCATTCGATCCAATATCTTTCTTAGGTCAGCAATGCGAGTACCTCTTTCTTTGGATTTAGCCAAGGTGTCATCTACGTAGTCCTCCATGTTCTTGTGCATCATGTCATGGAATATAGTCGGCATGGCTCTTTGATATGTTGTGTAGGCATTCTTTAGCCTGAAAGGCATGACATTCCAGAAAAAGGTGCCCCATGCGCATGTAAATGCAGTTTTCTCTTGATCTTCAGGGGAAATTTGATTTGATTATAGCCTGAGAATCCATTCATTAATGTATACATCTGGAAGCCTATTGTAAGGTCTATGATCATGTCAATGTTAGGTAGAGGGAATTCATCCTTTAGACATGCTTTGTTCAAGTCTCTAAAGTCTGTACAGATCCTCATAGATTTATCAGATTTAGACACGAAGACCACATTGGAAATCCATCCTGCATAGGCAATGACTCGAATAAATCCATCTTTTAAAAACTTTTCTAGCTCTGCTTTTACCAATAATGCAACATGAGGATGCATCTTTCTAAGTTTTTTTTTTTACGGGCTTGATGCTGGGAGCTATAGATAAGTGGTGCATGATTAGATTAGGATCTATCCCTAGCATATTAGTATAAGACCATGCAAAGTTAATCTTTTTTTCTTTCAGGAACTCTGTGAGCTGTGCCTTCTCCTCTTCTGACAAGGTTTGTGCAAGGTGGATTATTTGAGGATTTTCAATAGTGCCCAAATTTACTGGCTGTGTTGGTTCAATCAGTACTAAAGACCTTTCTTGAAAGTGTTTGGGGAGGATATCAAGAGTCTCATCCTTTGGCGCCTTAGAGAGGTTTTCACCATTAGATACATCTTTTTTCTTTACTATTTTGGGATCTAATACTACCATAGAGTGGTTTTCACCATCAGTCTGCTTTTTCTTTTTATTTTTTAGTTTTTGACTAAGAAACTTGATAGCCTCCTATGATATGTTCTCGCTCCTTGCATTGGTGGAAGAAGGGTAAGGTTCACAAGCATTGAGATAACAATCTAGGGTGTGCTCATTGGGAAAGTTGAGGATAGGAGTAAGATCTATCTCAATCCAATCAATTAAGTCTGGAAGTACCAATGATAGGGAGTCAGACTCTGGGAAGGACAACATCGTGTTAGCATCAAGACCATTAACTGACATGTCATGGTCTGTTAAGTTAATTTCTTCAATATTTAGATCAATAAGTGTGAGATCAGTGTTAAAAGGGTCATTATTAGTCATATGTGAACCAAACTCTAGCGAATCATCAGTATAAATCTCATCATCATCTCTCCATAAGAGTAGGCTTCTTGCTTGTAGCCTATGTAATTCTTCTAGAGTTATGTATTCACCAGTTTCTTCATCAATGATTGGGGGAAGGAACTCTTCTTCTACTTCAGGATTATCAGTGTCATTGTGAGGACTGTCAAATTGTTTACAAGGAGCTGAGGGTGCCACAAACATGTGAATTATATCTATTCCAATATCTTCAGTGGAAAAAGATAGCTCTTCCCACTCATAGTCATGAGAGTCAATGACCTCATCATCAGATATGTTTAAGTATTCAACAATGGTTATTTGATGTACCTGGTTAGCTACCTATAGATAAAAGTGTGGTAGATCACAGATATGTGAAACTATGACCAATTGCCCCCAGTTAGGATGTAAATCCTGTTGTCAGGGTGTCTCTTGAGTAATTGTTGCTATGGTGTCTCCTACCTCTTGAATGGGAGGTTGTGCTAGTAAAGGGGTGTGAAGATCTTATGATACCTCAAAGCTAGGTACATAGAATTCTCATTGGTAGTTGGGGTCCTATGTGCCAACATGTAACAATTTCTCATAGGACCATTGCTCTAGTTCATTTGTTTAATCACTCCCTTCATCTGAGTGTGGACTCTCTTTTGAAGTGGTTTTATCAGTTTTAGCATTAAAACCTAGTCCTATTTTATCTCTGCTATTCTAGAATTCCATGGGTATAGGTTCAATAAGCCCTCATCCTATTTCATTTAGAGGTCCTTTTCCTTTTTATCCCATTTTTTTGATGAAATCATATCCCTTTCCATACTGTTCTAGGGATATATTTACATGTTTGACCTTAGATTCTATTGGTTCTCCTTTGTAAAGCTAGTCCAAGACTGTTTGTTCTTCTGTGTTATCTGAAGAAGATGTGGATGCCTTTACCATGCCATTTTCTTTGTGTACTTCTAGCTCTTTGGATGTTGTAGGTTTGAATGTCAAGGAAGGTTTTCCATAGGATCTTGGTGATACCAGAAGTTCTGTCCATGAGGGAGTCAGGTCCAGCTTGTACTCTCCCATACCTATTTCTTCAAGTTTTAAGGTTTTGCCAAAACTTTTCATAACCATGTCCTTGGTAGTTTCATAAGTAACTCCATCCATAGCCTCTTTTTTGTGTGGGATCATGCTACCTACTTTGATATTATTGCAAGTGTAGTTAGCATCTGTAGGAATCATCACTTCCACCTCATTATGTGGGAATTTTATGCATTGGTGGTAAGTGGATGGTACAACTTGCATTTTTTGAATCTATGGTCTCCCTAATAGGATATTGTAGGCCAATGGTAGATCCAGAACCTGACATATGACATTCCTCTCAATCAGTCTGACACTGATAGATAGAAAAATAAGACCTCTGTAGGACCTTTCTTCCTCATCATAAGCTTTGATGGTTATCTTGCTTCTAGAGTCAATTATTTGTTTTGAGAGACCCAATCTCTTGATTAGATCCAGTGTACAGATATTCAATTTTGTGCCTCCATCTATCAACACACATGTAACATGGGATTTATGAATAAGGACTTCAATATGGAGGGGTTGATTATGTGGATGTGTTAATGACTTATCATCCTCTTCAGAAAAGGAGAGGTAGTGTGGCGTTGAGATGTGATTGACCATCACTTAGAATTTGTCTATATCAATATCCTTTGGGATGTTAGCAACATGTAGAGCCTGTTCTAGGATTTCCCTATGTACTATGGATATTTTGAGCAACTCAAAAATGGAAATTTTGGCAGAGGTCATTGCAATTGGTCTGCCAAGTCATATTTTTCTCCAGGAATAGTAACCACATGTTTTGATGCTGGTTTAGGAATAGTTACAATATGAACCTTGGATGTCGATGTTAGTTTTGGAGGTCCTTTAATCGTGACCTATGCTTGGCTCCATGTTACAGAATTTGAGTGGAATGAGACACCTTTGATTGTGACCACATTGATGGATTTGGTTTTAATGTCTAGCATATTGATCACATTGTCATTTTTGGAATAGGTGTAGTTTATGTTATTACTCTTCCTTTTAGATGTTTCTCCTTGATCGTAATTAGGAAAGGGTTTGTTGAATGTTGTATGATCCTCATTAGTAGTGTGTCCATCTACTTTGATCTTACCTCCTTCTATGAGGTCTTGGATGACATGTTTAAGCTTGAGGCAATTATTAGTCTTGTGTCCCTTATTTTTGTGGAAGACACAGTAGGAATTATCATCCCACCACTTGGGTTTGACCATTGGTTCCCACAGTTTGGAATCTGGGATTGTAAGAACTTTGTTATCCAATAGTGTTTTTAAAATGGTCTCAAGAGGTTCCCCCAAAGGAGTGAAAGTTCTTTGGGGTTTTGATGTCCATGTCCAACCCTTGCTAGTATCATTGTTTTCTTTGGGTACAGGAGTTGTTACCTTGGCATCCTTTCTTGCTTGCATATTGTTGGTTAGATTGAATACTTTAGGTTCAGGACAAACATTGGATGTGTCTACTACGCCATCATTGACAACATTCTTGTTTTACTTCTACCATTTAGGCTTGGAGTTGGAGTTGTTGGTTTTTTTTTCATTTTGAAGGGTGATCTCTCCCCTTTTGACCATGACTTCCTCAATACGGAGGGCATTTTTAATCATCCTATCGAATCTTGGTGAGTCTTTCATCTGTAATGCATAGTTCAATTTAGGAACTAAATTATTAATGAAGATTTCCATCTTCTCTATTTCAGGAATGGCTCTTGAATATCATGCAAAAATATTCCTCCATCTTTGTAGGAAGTGTGTAAATGATTCACCAGTTCGCTGTTTGGTATTAGATAGGTCCATCATAGTCACATCATGTTGGATTTTGTAGGAGTAATGTTGGATGAATCATTGGATTAAATCCTTGAATGTCTTGACCTTAGGGTTCAATTTTGAGAACCACTCCATGACATTACCTCCTAGACTTCCTGGAAATAGTCGCATGAGGTATGTAGGTTTGTGCATATATTCTATGCTTAGAGCACAGAATTCCCTTACATGGTCGTGTGGGTTAGTTTCTCCCATGTACTTTTTTTACTTTGGTCTTTCCATGTTGGGAGGAAATGGGACCATAGTGATACTCTTGTCAAAAGGGAATGGACAAATGGCATCTAAAGAGTATTTTGTTTTGGGCTTCTCTTTCTCCTGTTTGAGGTTTGTGAACTCTGTTTGCATCAAATTGAGTTGTTTGGTGAGAATAGATATAGGATTTGGTACCTCCTTTTACTTGAGCTTTTCCACATCATAATCCTTAGGTAATTTGACACCTGTGGATACTAGATGGAGGAAATATTTCTCTTTATCATCATCAATTACCCATTCAAATATCTTGTGGAACCTCTTACTCTGTTTGAGTTTTTCATACTCATCTTCAGGGATCTCCCCTTCACTATCTGATCCAAATGGGCCATGTTCAAATTTGGGTCCTTCCTCCTCATTCGTATCTTCAGGCTTTTGGCATTTTCCATCGTTATACTACTCAAAAGCCTCACTCCATCTGTGAGTGTTGCTATCCATTTGCGGGGAGTCTAGATTGAGTAGGGAACTATGAGAAGTTTCTCCTTGAAAGTGTGGTGATTTAAGAGGCACTTTTGATCCTTTAGATGTGTACTTGTTATGTCTTGTGTTAACCATGAAGTTGTTTCTCAACTTTTGTTAATGTTTCCCAATAGTGCAAGTGAGAGTTTTAGACCATTCAAGTGGGTGTGTCTACGTAAAAGTAACTATTTTTTGTTGGTGGATGTAAATGATTCTAGTTTCAGAGGCTTAGAATGCCCTAATAGTGAGCTAGGAACCATGTTTTTGGTAGAAAGTGGGTAGACCACACGTATTGAACTAATCGTAAAAGAATGACTATGCATGCAAGGTAGACGTCTCAAAAGAGTCTTGAAATTTCAACAGGGAGACCAGAAAAGACAATAGGAACAAGCTCAAGAGCCAAAAGGGTATCCTAATCAACTGAGAATTTCTAAGAACAACTTCTACAAGTACCCTCTTTCCTTGATGTGAGCTCCCAGATGCGAGCCTTTGATGACACCAGATGCGAGCCTAAATCCTAAATGCGACTATGTGTTG
This sequence comes from Thuja plicata, assembly GCA_018584345.1. Lineage (NCBI taxonomy): Eukaryota > Viridiplantae > Streptophyta > Pinopsida > Cupressales > Cupressaceae > Thuja > Thuja plicata. Next base: position 241,998 of record MU223827.1, on the reverse strand, counting down.
ATCAAATGTGAGCTAGCATACAAGATGTGATCCCAAATACCAGATGCAATTTGGGAAATCTAGGATGCGATCTTATGATGTCTTTGTCAGTTTTTGCCAGTTTTGAAATTTGCATTTTTAGAAGTTCGTGCAATTTGTCAAATTTGTGATCATGTTTTGAGACTTTCCAGTGAATAACACATGTATCTAAAGGTTTGAATATTGTTTCTTGTTTTGAATAATTTTATCTTTTTAGTGATTTTTCAAGAACGTCAAACAAATTTGCATTTTTAGGAGGGTGAAACAAACACTCATCTTTTTCCTATTCTCTAGGTGGAGGATGAAAATCTTTGCTTGTTGAATCAGGTACACACTTAAATGATAATCAGAATATAGCCATCACCAAGCATGAAATGGCTCTAGTCATGATACTATATTAGCCGACTCCAAATGCAAGTGAGGGCACAATATGATGAGTGTCTTGGGGAAATTACTTATTTCCTTGCACAAAGATTATCACCCTTGTGGGGATAAATCAAGAATTATTTTAGTTGAAGTTGTTGTAGATTATTGGGCAATCCATTTGAAATCATCCCCCATAGAATTGTACAAGGCAAAATTTAGGCGTATAGCCCTATGAGTACCTGAATATATGTAGTCTCGCAAGCAAGATTAAAGTGGCTTTGCTCTACATATACCCAAGCATGCTCAAGGAATGATGTCGAAATTCTATGAACGAAATCGGCTCTGTCTTTTGAGGCTTTAGCCTATGAGGAAGAAACTATTTATAGTGAGTTGGAAGGGTTGGCGTAAAACCTTTCCTCACTTGGGTCATTCTTGGGAGATTTTTTCCTCAACCAGCAGGCCCTCTAGTGTTTAAATATGTGTACCAAGGATTGGCAAGCTTTGGATGTTTGGATTTCTGATTCTTTTGAAGAAGAAGAGCATACTCTCCTAATCTAAGCTATTTTCTCCCAAAATAGAATCAAGCAAAGTGGTTCTTTCCCTCAAGCAATGTTGTGCCTAATTTAGATGTTCCTATTTTAATGAAAACAAGATTTCTTGAAAAAGAGATTTGCCTTGTTCAATTAGCCTTAATATTTAGTGAGTTTGCTTGTTTGATTTTTGTGTTCCAAAAATGAATTATACAGTTGAGCTTGTTCTTCAATCCACAAGATTTAGTGATTTGTATTGTTCATTTACTGATTCCAAAATAATTATATGATTTGATTGCTTGTTCAATTAACTTCAAATTCCGTTCAAGCCATAAACTAATGTGTGAGTTTCTGATTTTCCTTAAAAGGAAAAGAGCATAGTCCTCTAGTCAGTTTAGTGATAGATTGGAAAATGTATATTAGTGTTTAAAACAAGTAAATAGAGGTCAAGATGGGGGTTGGGCAACCTGAAAAACCAATTTAGTTTTTTATGTAGCAACTCCCACGAAAAACCACCAATGTCAACCTGCAAACAATCGTTAAGCTATTCAAAAGATCAAAGAAGTCAAACACACAAACGTTAGTGGTTAGGCAAAGTAGTTCACTAAAATTTTCACCAAATGCGATCCAGAAAGATAGAAAATGACACAAAAACATATATGACCTTCCTTACTAGATGTGATTTAATGCTTACTAGATGTGAGCCTAACCCAGAAATGATCTGGGAAATCTTGGATGCGATCCTAATTTGCTGCAGTGCGAGCGCATATCCCAGATGTGATCCTGAATGGCCAAAAATGACCCTGTAACAGAATTCTAGGCATGCAAATTAGTGAAAAAGTGATATAAAATGAGGCTAAGTTAGAAATTGGGCCCCACGGTGGGCGCCATAAATGTGTGTGTATATTTGTGCACATGTTGTCTGTGACATAACACTTCAATAAGTCATTTTGTTAGTGAGAAATAAAGGTTAATGAGCATATAAAACCCTAACATCAATCTATTTATTTCTAACTAGGATGAGTGTAGCAAATAACATAAAAGCCCTCTGATTATACTAAATACCAGTGACATAAACAACCTAGAATGAAAGATTTAGTTTGAAAACAACTATTTAACTATTTAAGCATGCATATTAGTCTAAAATGAGCATTATAACCATGAAGAAAGTGACTAATGTAGTGTTGCATGAAGCTAGGAAGAAAAGGGTAGCATAACAATGCTTTGAGATTCCTTCAAAATCTTGGCATAACATTACTACAATTCAAAATTTGAGGCTTATTATGAGCTCTAAATCCCTTCAATTTATAGAGGAATGGGAGAGAGAGAGGGGACACAAGGTTCATTAATGGAGCCCCTAAGGTCATTAATGAGGTGTAAGAGCCATTAATGCCTTGGGAATTAATGAGGGATGGGCAAGAGGGAATATCCATTAAAGGTCATTAATGAAATTCATTTAAGAGATATGGGAGGGTGTAAGACTCAACTTGGCAAGTTGGTCTTTAGAGAAGTCATGCTTGAGAAAGTTTACTTTCTCAAGTGGGTTGAGTTGTTAATCATTCCTTAATGGAATCTGACAACATTAGGAGGTGGGTTAGGATTAGAATTAGAATGAGGATTAGATTAGCATGGGGGAATAGGTTGAGATGGGTTAGAACCCAGGGTAGAAGTGGTTGAGATAGGTTAGGTTGGGGTTTAAGGGAATATAAATGAATTAAACTTATTTAATTCATTTAAAATATAGGAATTAATCATTTAAGCATTTTATTTCTTTTTAATAATTAAGGAGACTATAGCCATTTTAATTAAATTAAATAGGCTAGGGGAATGGGTTAATTTGCAAGTGGATAATTGATTTAGGGGTTTATTTAACTCCTTTATAATTAAATGCTATAGCCATGTTTGAATTTGATTTGATTTAATTGTTTTGAATTGATTTGAATTGTATGGCTATAATAGTTAATATAATTCAGTGATAAAAATCACCTAGGATATTAAATTTGATTTCAAAAGAATTATGCCAAGCAATAATAGGGTGATTTGGACATAATTGGGGGTATGATCACACTTAGGGAAAATAGGATCCATAGTTGGAACAAACCAAATTCAGGTGGTTACAATAATTAAGAGAAGAAAATATATAGTTTTTGATGTTAGTCAATTTTGAGTAACTTGGCCACATTCCTTTGTTGCCATTAATGACAAAGGGGGAGATTATTGGCAAGTTGATTCCCAGGGAGTATATGGCTTGTTTTTTGTTTTCATTATGGCAACAAATTCATATGAAGTTTTGACAGTAAACTATGAAGTGAAAAAAGACTAAGTGTAGAAGACAGAACAGAACAGTGACTTGCAGTCGATCAGAGCATCAATGCACATGCGTACGACCACATCAGGATATGCAAATTCAGAATTAAGCTCTATGGTATGTTTTTATGCTTATCATATACATGCATGGTATGAAATTTCAGTACAGACAAGTTACAGAAAGAACAAGTACACTAGCAGTTTAGAATATAGAGTATGAAGGCGACTTCATGATTTTGATTAGCGTGTAATCTTTTGTTATGTAAAGGCTAAGCACATATTGTAACAAGTCTAAAATAATGTATTAAACATTATTGTAAACACACTTAATCCAATCTATTTGGAAGTGTTGTGTATGTTTTTGTTGGGCCGACTAAGGTCTTGTTTTTAGTCGCGTCTATTCAGGCATAAACATATATAAATGCAATGTAAAGATATATTTGAAGTGTCAAATAAATAGTCAGAGAAGATATATAGAAGAGTAGTATGAAGATATCAGTATGAGCTAAAGCCCTTAAAGAAGATAAGAGCATAAACACATACTGGAACTGATCAGACATCTATGTCACATACAATAGTTCACTCTTGGATATAGTGCATATCTATCCTCAGGAGGTTGTAGCCTTCTTTCTCATTGAGCAGTGAGCTCTTGGACAATGATTCCTCACCCCTAACAGGGTTGTTTCTAAAAGACTCCTAACAAGGTCAAGCCTTTAACTAGGTCATTGTACTTGCATTGTAAAGAGTGCTCCTAATAGGGCAAAGGAACTTTGATAGGTTCATTATACTAGTGCAATATTTGTGGGTACTAATTCCCACCGGGGTTTTTCCTCTAATTAAGGTTTCCCCATAATCATATTATGTGTTATGTGATCTTGTGTTAAGCTTCAAGTGATATCTAATTGATTTATGTTTAAAGTGCTAAAATTTAATAATTAGCTAAACACTGATTCACCCCCCCCCCCTTCTCAGTGTTCCCAACAGTTTAGTCTACATGCTATGTTTCTCTTGTCTAGATCAACAAACCCTTCTGGTTGTTCAATGTATACCTCTTTTTTAAGNATTAGCTAAACACTGATTCCCCCCCCCCCCCTTCTCAGTGTTCCCAACAGTTTAGTCTACATGCTATGTTTCTCTTGTCTAGATCAACAAACCCTTCTGGTTGTTCAATGTATACCTCTTTTTTAAGTATTCCATTTAGGAATGTAGATTTGACATCCATCTGGTATACCTTGAATCCTTTGAATGAAACATAAAAAAGTAAGATTATAACTCATTCTAGTCTAGCAACGGGTGCCAAGGTTTCACCATAATCAATACGTTCTTCTTGTGCATATCCCTTACATACTAATATTTCTTTGTTTCTAGTGACTTCTCCATTCTCATTCAACTTGTTTCTGAATATCCATTTGGTACCTATGGCATTCTTTTCATCTGGTATCAGTACTAGTGCCCATGTATTGTTCTTCTCTATCTGTTCTATTTCTTCATTCATAGCATTGACCCGTTCCTCATTTTCAAGTGCATTATAAATAGTTTTAGGCTCAAAATCACAAAGTAAACTTTTGGTGTTTAGTGACTTACTTCTTGTTCTCATTCTAGCCTTCTTGTCTCCTATGATTTGATTATGTGGATGATTTATTCTGACATACTTGAAAATTTTTGGTTCATCTCTTTTTTCATCATTTTGATCAGCTTCTTGACCTTCATTCTGATCTCCATCATTCGGAACATCCTCTTGAGGATTTTCCTAATTTTTTGATAATTGCAGTCTTATGCTCAAATGCAATGTTCTTTTGCTCAGGAGTGATACACTGTTGCTCAGGTAGAGTGTCAGGTCCTGTATAAACAAACCTGTTGTAGTCCTCTAGTTCCTTTTTTCTTTCCTTATCATTCTTTTCTACAAATTCATCTATTTTCACATTTACACTTTCAATTATTTTGTTAGATGACTTGTTAAGATATTTATAAGCCTTGCTTTTGGATGAATACCCTAGGAAGATACCTTCTTCACTTTCATAGTCAAGTTCCATTTCTATCATCCTTCAAAATATAACATTGACTACCAAATATTCTGAAGTAACTTACATTGGGTGTATAACCATACCAAAGCTTATAGGGTGTCTTCTTTGTGTCCTTCAATTGTACTCTGCTTAATGTGTAGACAATAGTACTGACGTCTTCCCTCTAGAAAGTTTGAGTGATGATTTTCTCAATCATCAATGTTCTTGCACAGTCAACAATTGATCTATTTCTCCTTTCAGCAATTCCATTTTGTTGTGGTGTTCTTGGTGCAAAAACCTATCTTTTAATTCCATGTTCATAGCAATAGTTAGTGAATTCATCTGAAGTAAATTCCCCTCCTCTATCTAACCTTAAGCATTTCAATTTATTTTCATTTTGTTTCTCTACCATAGCCTTATACCATTTAAACATCTTGAATGCTTCTAATTTATCTTTTAAAAACATGACTCTCATCATTCTAGAATAATCATCAACAAAGAGAATAAAATACCTATCTCCATAGTAGCTCTTTGTCCTCATGGGTCCACGTAGATCTGTATGGACTAATTCTAGAATTGCATTAGATGTATGGGTTTTACTCTTGAAACTAGACTTTGTCATCTTACCTTTTTGACAATTCTCGCACATGATATGCTCGAGCTTATTCATGCTCGGTAAGCCTCTGAAATTCCTTTTGTTGCTTATCTTTATCATATTTTCAAAGTTCACATGACACAATATTTTGTGCCATAACCATATGTCTTTGTTTCTATCCATCAAGCAAGTGGTGTTAATGAAACGGTTACCTTTTGTTTGCTCACCAGTTTCGATCAATCTTCCTGATTCATTGAAGATCTTTGCCTTCTTATTTTCAAATGCTACTCTATGACCTGAATTATTCAGTTGTGAGACACTTAAAAAATTATAATTCAGTCCTTTTACCTAGTAATAATTTTCAAATTTGATCAGGTTATTCAACATTATTGTCCCTTTACCTTCAACTGGATAAGGTTTATCATTACCCATTCTTACTAAACCAACATTATAGTATTCAAAAGTCTCAAAAATTTTCTTATCACTGGTCATGTGGTGAGTGTAGCCACTATCTATGATCCAGACATCATTCTTACTAACCATAGATATGAGTGTAGTTTTATACCTTTCTCCTTCTTCATCTGAGTCATCCTTCATGGCTACAAATACCATCTCAATGTCTTCTTTAGATTCAGTGTCAATGTCACCAGCTCTATTCTCCGCTAGGTAACAAGCTTTATTCCCTTTGTCCTTGTAATCTCAAGTATCTCTCTTGTAAGATTTTTGGTTGCTTTGGTAATCCATGTTATCACCTCTATCAAACTTCTTCTCATATGATCTATCATTACTTCTGTCATATTTTCCCATGTTTGGACATCTTGCAGCAAACTGTCCAACCTCTTTACAATTGAAAAATACAAGTGGTAATTTACCTTTGTGTTTACCTTTGCCTCTCTGCAATCTTATTTTCCATTAGTGCTTCAATCTCATCAAGTCCTTGATCCTCATTATCAATTTCACTATCATTTCTAATAGCATGTCTATGACTTGAATTACTTGTATTTAAAGAATATTTGAATGTAGATTTTACAAATGGTAAGACACTATTATCAAAGTTATTCATCTCAAATGAAATCAGTCTTCCAATCAGACTATCTAGATTAACTATATTGTTTGCAACTGCTCTCATTTCTTGAATAGAATAAACTCTAATAGCATATACAGACAGTAAGGTTCTTAAGATTTTGCTTACCATTGTCTCCTCTTCAAGTGTACCTCCAACTCCTCGGATAGAATTGACTACCCCTTTGATTCTGCAGCTATACTAAGTGATATTTTCTCCTTCTTTCATCCTTAGGTCATCAAACCTCCCTCTTAGGCTACTTGTCTTGGCTCTTAGTACATTATTATCTCCTCCATGTACCATCTTCAACTTATCCCACATTTTCTTAGCAGAGGTGTAGGTTTTGTGATGTAAGTGTTCCAAATGGCTTGCTTGCACAATCTCCTAAGAAGATCTTCTTTATCTTCTTCAAGGATCCTAATCTCCTCTAGGTCCTTATTAGACTTATATTATTAACTAATTCCTTATCTTACTCTTCTCTAAGAGTCTCCACTTTTTTCTTCACCTTTGAAAGACTAACACCCTAGTAGTTACTTCACTTCTCCTACTTACACTTAGAAGTATCTAAGTGCCAATTTCCACTCTAACACTCATGAATCACTTTTAGGGGTGTCCATCACCATGTATACATTTCATTTCATCACAATTGAATCCATCTTGAGGAACCTTATGCCCTTTTTTAATCGAGTCCAAGTTCTTGTCTCTAGGAGGCCTAATTTGGCTTACTTCCTTGTAGCCCTTGACAGTGTGTTTTTCTCACTTCTTTAAAAAATCTTCCAAATAAGTTCAAATTATAAGACCATATCCAGATACCCTTTATCCTTTTACAAAGGATTTTTTAAGTCTTAAACCCCTAAGCTATCTGCACATGGGGTTCCTACAAACTAGGACCAATAGGGCTAATAGGCCTAACTTCTAGGACAGTCTGCAACACTATGCAAAACTTGCTCAAAACTTGACTTCACTGATTGGTATGGACTTGACCCTCCTATAATTTCAATTTAACACTAAAACCTAACTAGAAAGGTACTTTGACAATATATTTCTTTCTTTCCCTGCACATGAATGCTCACTATTTCACTTCCAAACCACTAACCAAATAATGCATGCTCGCATAGGGCTTGGATCTAAAAATAGTAGCTCGAATCTCTAAGAATCCTAACTCTACACATATGTACACCACTAACTCCCCTAAAATTTCCATCTACCCTTAGGTGTTTCCCATGGTTAGATTTCATGGGGGAGTCATGACATGACTATCTGGTCAAGACAGGACCAGTGCACTCTCTAGTTACAAAACAATTTAGCTACAACTGTATACTACCTCCAATAAACTAACTCGCTAAATGAAAAGTACCTCTAACTATCCTATGCACACAAAAAAACTATTATATTCAAGCTCTCAATCCATAAAATGTGACTATCACAAAGAAATGCTCGAGATTCTCAGAAAAACTAGAATTGCAGAGTTCTATTCCACTTCACACTTGTTACAATGAATGACTAACTTCTTGATTTGAGTCCTTTTCTCCATTAGATTCCTTCATTCTAGGCCTTGTTGGTTGATTCCCCACTCCTAGTTTCAAGGAGAATCCAATGTAACCAATGTTGCATGCAACATTTGCAATTATTGCAAATGTTATCATGACAATAATTTAGCAACTTTTGGCATCTTCTCTATTATGCCTTCTCCCTACATTTTAGAACCTCTAACCTCTTCAATTCAAGGATCCAAGTTCATTAAAGGCCTCAAATCATCTCTATGTCCACATTTAAGAGTTTAGGACACATTCATGACTCCAATCCCACATTTAGCAACTAAGCCTAAAACATTGAAAAACTACTAATAATGGCTATTGTTGTGACCTTAGTCCTAATGAATAGCTCCCTTATCCCACATTGCAATGACCTAGTAAGGTCTAAACACAAACTAACCTATCTTGACTTGGCCAATGTCAAGTACAAGCCAAAATAAAAACAACTTGGAGGTTAGCCTAGGTGTGCTCCTACACCATCCTCCCCAAAACAAAAAAGATCAATCCACCCATGGATTGAGGATGCTTGGATCAATACCCATCTTCTTGAACTCTAATTCTTTGACCCATACTACATCAGCATTGGTTTGATCATGCCTTTTGATCAAGTGCTCCTTGTACTCTTTTGTTCTAGTCTTCTTGTATATTCTTGTATCCAGTATGTTGTCAGCTCCTGTGACTATAGAAGAGGATAATTGTAGTTCTTCCACATCTCTGATCACTTTTTGGAGACTCTGATCCATGTCTTGTTGTGGTCCTTTGTAATGGACTAATTCTGCAATGTTGAAAATAGGTGATAGTCCACTGTCTTTCGGGAGCTCAACTTTGAATGCATTTTCACAATATTTAGCCAAGATAGGACAGGGGCCTATCTTTCTCATCTTTAACTTGTGAGGAACTCCATTCTAAAGTCTATATTTTTTAAGATTCACCATGACCATGTCACCCACATTTAATTGAACTATTCTTCTACTTTCATCAATCTTTGCCTTATGTTTCAAGGTGTTCTCTGTCAGAGTTTTCCAGACTGTATCATGTATCTCTTGCATAGCATAAGAAAATTCATCTGCATATCCACTTACTTTCACTCCATCCTTCAAGTCTCTCAACTCATAGAATCCTCTAGGGTGTATTCCATACACTATCTCAAAAGGGCTCTTCCCTATTGACCTATGGATGGTGTCATTGTAGGCATACTCAGCCTATCCAATCAATTGATCCCATTGTTGTCTATACTCCTTTGTCAAGCACCTTAGTAGATTTCCAAGGCTTCTATTCACCACTTCAGTCTGACCATCAGTTTGTGGATGGTAGGCAGACCCAAAGGATAAATTAGTTTCTAATCTTTTCCAAAGAGTCTTCCAAAAATGACTCATAAATTTGGTGTCTCTATTAGACACAATGCTCTTAGGTAGCCCATGGATCTTTACTATCTCTTTGAAGAAGAGAGAGGCTATTTGGCTGGCATCATTAGTGTTCTTACATGGAACAAAATGAGCCATTTTACTAAACCTATCCACAACTACATAAAAACTATCCATGCCTTGTCTTGTTTTGGGTAACCCAACAACAAAATCCATGCTCAAACAATCCCAAGGCCTAGTGGGAATAGGTAGTGGTTGATAAAGACTAGAATTTGAGAAATTCCCTTGGCTCTCTGACATACAATGCAATTCTCCACATACCTCTTAACATCAAGGTTCATTCTTGGCCTATAGTAGAACCTTTGAACTAGTTCTTGTGTCTTAGTGATCCCAAAGTGACCACTAAATGCACCATTGTGTTTTTCTTGTATCATATTCTCCCTAATAGAGCCTCTAGGGACACAGCTGATTTCCCTTAAACAAAAGGTTACTTTGCAAAGTACATTCAACATACTCACTATGGAAATGGTTCTTGTATTCAGCACATACCTTGTAAATGTCTTCAAAATCCTCATCTTCAACATATAGATCCTTTAATTAATCTATTCCCATGCTCCTCAACTGAATCTCTTGGGTGGTAAGAGCTCTTCTTAACAATGCATCTACAACTTTATTGAGGACACCTTTCTTGTGTTTTATATTAAAGGTGTAAGATTTTAGGTACTCAACCCACTTCATGTGCTTGTGGCTCAACTTCTCTTGAGAATTTAGAAAACTCAAGGCTTGATTATCTGAATAAACAATGAACTCCTTGGGCAACAAGTAGTGCCTCCACTTTCTCAAGTTTTGAACCAATGCATACAACTCAAGGTCATAAGAAGAATACTTCTTCTTTTCTTCACTCAACTTCTCTGAATGGAATGCTACTGGTCTACCCTCTTGGCTTAGGACAACCCCAATAGCTATGTTACTTGCATCACACTCACTGGTGAAAAGCTTCTCAAAGCTTAGCAAGACTAGGACAAGTTGGATAGCAATCTTTTCTTTAAATAACTCAAAGCTCTTAGTGGCTTATTCATACCATATGAACTTGGTCTTCATTCCTCCTTTGATTGTGTCCAACATAGGAGCAAAAATATCACTAGATTTCCTTATGAACTTCCTATAATATTGAGCAAGGCCATGAAAAATTCTTACCTCGGTTGCTGTCCTTGGAGTAGGCCAATTCATAATAGCTTCCACTTTACTCTTGTCCATTTTCAGATTACCATGAGATAGAACAAATCCTAGGTACACTAGCTCTGTTTTGATGAAATCACACTTCTCCAAGTTAATCATTAACTTCTCTTCATGTAGCCTCTTGAGTACTAATTCCACATGCTTGAGATGTTCCTCTCTTGTCTTATTAAAGATGAGTATATCATCCAAGTATAACACTACAAACTTGCCAATGTGGTCCTTGAGTACTTCATTCATCAACCTCATAAAAGTTGATGGAGCATTTGATAAGCCAAATGGAATGACTATCCATTCATACTGCCCTTCAATAATCTTGAAGGTTGTCTTCCATTTATTTCCTTCATTCACCCTTATCTGATGATATCCACTTTTTAAATCTATCTTTGTGAAGTACCTTGCACCTCCTAGACAATCCATCAAGTCTTTTATCCTAGGGATAGGTAACCTATATCTAATAGTGATCCTATTTATGGCTCTGGAGTCAGTACATAATCTCCAAGTACCTCCTTCCTTAGGGGCTAGGACTGTGGGTACAACACAAGGACTAATACTCTTCCTTATAAGACCTTGTTCTAGTAACTCTTGAATTTGCGTAGCTATTTCCTCATTCTGTTGAGGGGTCATCTTGTAGGCTGCCTTATTGGGTAGGGTAGCTCTAGGAATAAGGTCAATCTTATGTATTATAGGTCTTATAGGGGGTAAGGTTGATGGATGTCCATCACTTACAATACCTTCATACTTATGCAACATTTCTTGTATCTCTTGTGGCAGCTCTGTCCTCTTCACCATTTTGTCTTCCATTTCCTTGGGCTTCAACATTAGTGCAAAGACAAATCCTTCTCCTTCCTCTATGGCTTCCAAGAACTCTTTCTCACTCACCATTAGGACATTAGGACCTGTTGTCTTCACCTCTATATCTTCTAATAATGACTGTAATTTGAAAGTCATGTTATCCTTCTTGAAAGTATAGGAGTTCTTCACTCCATCATGGATAGCTTGGTGGTCAAATTTCCATGGCCTACCTAGGGGAAAGTGACATGCATCCATGGGCAGAACATCACATAACACCTTGCCCTTATATCTCCCTATAGAGAACTCCACCCATGCTTTCTCATTCACTAAGACATGTTGTCCCTTATTGAACCATGTTACCTTGTAGGGATGAGTGTGAGGTATCCTTGTCATGTTTAGTTTTCTGACTGCCTCCTATGATAAAATATTATTAGTAGACCCTGAGTCTATGATAACCCTACATACTTTACCCATCACCTTACATTTTATTCTAAACAAAGACCTCCTTTGGCTTGGCTCCTTGATCAATGTTCTCCTCATCACGAGGTTCTCACCTTCCTCTAAATTTAATGTCACCTATAGGCAGGATGTCCTATTTGGTTACAATGGTAACATTTCATATTGGCAAAGTATTTTCCTCTTCCTTGTCCGCCACTTCTACCTCTGAAACTTGAGTTCCTTCCTCTTCCACCTTTTCTATAAATTGCTTCTTGCTGCTCATTATATTTGACTTCTCCTTGGGTCCTTAATTCTAAACTCCTTCCACCATAGCCACCTCTTTGTCCTCTACTATCTCTTCCTCTACCTCTTCCTCTACCTCTTCCTTTAGAACTTTGTCCTTGTTTCCTTTTTCCTTTCTCCTCTATCTTCAAGGCCATTTGATAGCATTGGTGGATGGTTTTTAAGTTCACAAGACTCATGTCTTCTTGAATAGACCATTTGAGTACATTCAAATACCTAGCTAGCTTGATGCTTTCATCTTCAACCACTTGTGATCTTAAGCACAATTTTTGGAACTCTTCAGTGTAGTCTTGGACATCCAACTCTTTTTTTCTGAGATTATGTCTCTTCCTACTGAACTTCATAATCATCAGGCAAATAGGTTTGCTTCATCTTAGTCACCATGCCCTTCCATGTGGCTATAGGATTCTATCCTTCTTTCTCTCTTTCAGTTTGAACAAACTTCCACCATGTGAGAGCTGAACCTCTCAATCTTGACTTGGACACATTTAATTTTTGGGCCTCTGTGATACCATCAGATTCAAAATGGTTCTATATGTTTTCTATCCAATCCACTACTAAATATGGATCCATTTGTCCAATAAATAGTGGCACACCCTCCAAAGCTTTACCACTTAAAGCCTTCAATGCCTTGAAGAAGGGTTCTTGGTCACTAACAGGGTCAGGGGTTGGAGCTTCTTCTTCTAGATCCACTCTTTCTCCCTTGCTTCTTCTTCTTCTTTCTGATCTCTCTTATCCTTCATCTTCTCAACTTTGTCTTGGACTTCTCCCAAGAGCTGCTCCATTTGAGACAAGCTTTCTCTTAACAACTTGTTGTCTTCTTCTTGATCTTCTATCTTTTTGGCTAACTCAGCGTTAGTCACCATGGTTTTACCTTTCTCTAAACTTCTAGGTGTATTCTCTCCCACTGATTTAGTAGGCTGAAACATCCACCACAAGCCTTATCTTTAATCAAGCTCTGATATCAATATGATGTAAGTGTTCCAAATGTCTTTCTTGCACAATCTCCTAAGAAGATCTTCTTTATCTTCTTCTAGGATCCTAATCTCCTCTAGGTCCTTATTAGGCTTAGATTATTATCTAAGTCCTAATCCTACTCTTCTCTAAGAGTCTCCACTTTGTGCTGCACCTTTGAAAGACTAACACCCTAGTAGTTACTTCACTTCTTCACTTCTCCTACTTACACTTAGAAGTGTCTAAGTGCCAATTTCCACTCTAACACTCATGAATCACTTGCAGGGGTGTCCATCACCATGTAGAAATTTCATTTTATCATAATTGAATCCATCTTGAGGAACCTTATGCCTATTTTCAATTGATTCCAAGTTCTTGTCTCTAGGAGGCCTAATTTGGCTTACTTCCTTGTAGCCCTTGACAGTGTGTTTTTCTCACTTCTTTCAAAAAATTTCCAAAGGAGTTAAAATTCTAAGACCATATCCAGATACCCTTTATCCTTTTACAAAGGATTTTTAAAGTCTTAAACCTCTAATTCATTCGTACATGGGGTTCCTACAAACTAGGACCAATAGGGCTAATAGGCCTAAATTCTAGGACAGTCTGTAACACTATACAAACTTGCTCAAAACTTGACTTCACTGATTAGTATAGACTTGACCCTCCTAGGATTTCAAGGTAACACTAAACCCTAACTAGAAAGGTACTTGGACCATACATTTCTTTCTTTCCCTACACATGAATGCTCACTGTTTCACTTCCAAACCACTAACTGGACAGTGCATGCTTGCCTAGGGCTTGGATCTAAAAATAGCAGCTTGACTCTCTAAGACTCCTAACTCTACACATATGTACACCACTAACTCCCCTAACATTTCCATCTACCCTTAGGTGTTTCCCATGGTTAGATTTCATGGGGGAGTCATGACTTGACTGTCTAGTTAGGACAGGACCAGTGAACTCTCTAGTTACAAAACAATTTAGCTACGATTGTATACTACCTCCAATCAACTAACTCACTGAATGAAAAGTGCCTCTAACTATCCTATGCACACAAACAAACCATTATATTCAAGCTCTCAATCCATAAAATGTGACTGTGACAAAGAAATGCTTGGGATTCTCAAAACAACCAGAATTCCAGAGCTCTATTCCACTTCACACTTGTTACATGAATGACTAACTGCTTGATTCGAGTCCTTTTCTCCATTAGATTCCTTCTTCCTTCATTATAGGCCTTTTTGGTTGATTCCCCCTCCTAGTTTCAAGGAGAATCCAATGTAACCAATGTTGCATGCAACATTTGCAATTATTGCAAATGTTGTCATGACAATAATTTAGCAACTTTTGGCATCTTCTCTATTATGCCTTCTCCCTACATTTTAGGACCTATAACCTCTTCAATTCAAGGATCCAAGATCATTAAAGGCCTCAAAGCATCTCTATTTCCACATTTAAGAGTTTAGGACACATTCATGACGCCAATCCTACATTTAGCAACTAAGCCTAAAAAATTGAAAAACTACTAACAATGGCTATTTTTGTGACCTTAGTCCTAATGACTAACTCACTTAGCTAAAATTGCAATGACCTACTAAGGTCTAAACACAAACTAACCTATCTTGACTTGGCCAATGTAAAGTACAAGCCAAAATGAAAACAACTTGGAGGTTAGCCTAGGTGTGCTCCTGCACCATTTTGACATCTTCAAACTTAGCATCAGAGAGTGATGATACAAGTTCTATCATCATGCAATTATGCTCATGCTTTACTCTTAATTTTACAAGAGTGTGAGGTCCTCTCAGAAACACATATTTAGTATCTATGTATTGAACAATATCATTTCCAATACCTGATAGGTGGAGTCTTATTCAGCTTTGCCATGATGCAAAGTTGTCTTTATTCAACTTGGGCACATCTGGTATGTTCATCTTGTGATATTTTTCTTGAGCTGTAAAACTCCCTTTCTAAGCACACAAGCTCTGATACCAATTGTTAGTAATAACTAAGAGGGGGGGGTGAATCATTAGCTTCAAAAATATTCCAATAATCAACCCAAAAACTTAGTACCACAATATTAAGCCTCTAGTTATCTTCAGTCCTATAAGATGAATGCCTCCAAATTTTCTTATAAAATTACTACTGCTCGAAATGCTTTGTTAAACCTCTTACTGTATGTTTACCGAATAGCAGTCTGTTAATTTACAAAAAGACAATAAATTATCTAGAGTATACCAATAAATATAGTTAAGCTATGTGTAATGAAAAACACTAAAGTAATGACTCATAAACACATTGACACATGGATTTTTAAGGTAGAAACCCTGTTAAGGGAAAAACCACTTGGGATCGGTAACCCAAAATTTTCACTCTTCTGAAGTGAGCCCGATGAAGAGAATACCCTATTAAAGGTTAAAAATACACTGTTAGTAGTGACCTTGTTAGAGGATTTAAAATTTTAGTCTGTCACTTGATATCGGGCATCTCTATGCTACATTCCTTTATCAAACACTCACTTGGCCTGTCAATAGGTATTTGGCATCTCATGCTATCTTCATGATCAAACTTTTTGATACTCCTTACCTGATGTATCTCAATATAGAAAGGATCTTTAAATCTTGTTTGGCTAAGAGACTTTCTGTATCAATGGTTAAACTAAAATAGTATGATTTGTTCACATATACAACTTTGTACTTGCAGATTTTCAGATCTATTGTAATCTCATAAAACTAATTTGATCAATATGTTCTTTTAGTACTTTTTCTCCACTGTTGTTTTTCTCGGTGATGCTATGCTCTGTTGCTTAGTGTCTATAGAACTGCTTAGCTCTTTACTATGCTTGATTGATCAGGACTGTATGAATTTTCTCTTCATCAGTTTCTCTTTAATATCCTCTTTTTCATTCACTCCCCTTAATTTGTAATGAATTAAGTTGTCTCTTAAATAGACCTTATATCACCATTGTTAGGTTCTTGATTTTATTGATCTTGGCATGATCCACAATATTAGACAATTAGATTTAAAGAAAAACTCTTTTTTTATCTAACATAGATCTTCTTGCCAACTAGAAAAAATAACTTTAAATCATTTACTTATCTCTGGTTTATCTTGTCAATGAGAACAATGATAACTACTAGTTAAGTCTATATGTAGCTCTGCCAGCTAGATATTATGTCATTTATGAACTTTAGTTATTTTCAATGTTCTTACTCTTTGATAGCTTCGGTCAACACTCTAGTTCTCCTCAGGATTCTCTGTCGATTTACACTATGTTCCTAGCCATCAGTTATGCTTGATTCTACTCGTCGATAATGCTCATTAGTTTTCTTGCTCGGGCATTATTGTGACTTAACTCTCGGTGATCTCTATCCATCGAGTTCCACTGACCGTTGGTGTTTGAAGTCCCATTGCAAATTCTTGTCTTTTATAGATTACTGAAAGCATAATCTTTCTCTTTCTGATTCTCTGAATTCTTTGACACTTTGATTATAACCGATTAGATTGTATCAAGTTGACATCAATGAAAATACAATCCATTAACTGATTTAATGTCATTCATTATCTTTCTACATCTCGGTGACCAATTTAACATTTTCAAACATTCAATCAGATACATGTCATCAGATTCTATGGCTGGAGAATGGACTAGTGAAGATTATCAATGATATCATCCACCAAGTCACTGGTTCCTTTATTGTGCAAGGGAAAAGAGAAATGTATTTTTAGAGTAAAGAAGAGGTTGAGAAGAACAATTTAGCTGAGTGGAACAAGAGATGAATGACAATTTCAATGATCACAGATCCTGAAATTGACTTTGTAGTTACAGTGATTGCAGATAAGTTTTATCAATCGATAAAATTGGATAGTGGTCCTTGCATTGTACCTGATCAAGAATGGAAAATATTGAAAAAAGATCATATGTATGATCTTTCCAAGCTACAAATGAATCAAATTTTTGAGAACCTATCATCAATCAGGAAGGAAAAGAATTCTATGTGTAGGTTCGGATCATTATTAGTTTGCATATTTTTCTATTTTCAGAATACTTTTCTTACTATAGGAGGTGTAGTATGGAGTCAGGACCGATCACTGACACAACATATTAATGATTTTATATAGCAGATAGGAGAGAATTTTGATAATGTCATAGGAAACTATTTTTTTGAATTCAAAAAGAAGATGAGAATAAGTAGCGGAATCCCTGTTTCACTAGTAGAGAAGCATTATGATGATGTTTTCTTTCTATTTGATCCTGAATATACCTATGTACAAGTTGTAGTACTGAGGGTAGCATGGTTGAGGCCATTACCTTATGAAGTGAATATAGATGAGACATATGCATAAATCACAACATTACTTGCAAAGGAGGTTGATAAAAAGGCTATGCTATTTGGGAAATATGAAGAATCAAAATCAAAGATAACCATGGGATTGCAGGCTGCAACCATGGAGAGGAAGAGAAAGAAAATAGTGAAAAACCTTGAGAAGATGTTTAGAGAACATGAAGAAGAATATGATGCACCAATACAGATCACACAAGGTCAAGGTGAGGACCAATATAGTGATTCAGAAGAGAGTGAAGATGAAGATGTGAAAGTGGATAAGAAGGGTAAGAAAGTGATGGTTTCCGAGTCAACTAAGAAGAATATTTCAAAGTAGAAAGCTACTCCTCATGCCACATCTAGACCAAGAAACATGGCATCAATAGCTACAATAATAGTCAAGCCACCAAAGAAAAATCCAATAAAGAATGTTTAAGGGGGGAGCTCAAGGAAAAGCAAACAAGTACAAAATGAAGCTAAGCTAGGAAAAGATAATAGGAAGCTGAAAAGGAAATACATAATGGGTAAAGATGATGAAGGTGAAGAAATAAAAGATACGGAGGACATCAAAAAATTCAAAGTTGCCACATATAAACATCCTACAAATGTTGATGAGATTTTTCACAACATAAGGAGTTCAGTAGGTTTGTTAGGATTCAAGTTCATTAAGTTTGAACAGTTGAGTACTGAGGACAAGGCTAGATAGAAGATGCAATGATGGATATATTAGCAACATATAAGATGACACCTTTAGAGATTGGGAATCTAGTCCCTGAGGAATTTTTCAAGAATATTGATGAGAGATGGCATTTTCTCTTAAGACTGAAAGGAATATTAGAGAATGGGCATTAGCCCAAATAATTTTTGAATTGACACAGAAATAGAGAGCCAAATTTATGGAGAAACATAGGAATAGATTCATTCCTAAGTTGAGAGTATATTCAATACTAAGGAAGGATGTTGAAGGAGTTGTACAAGAGAGCCAAATAATATAGAAGATAATCTTTGGATTGTTAGTTGATAAGAGTGCAAGCAAAGATGAAGGCACATCAAAAAAAGTTGAGCTTGATAATAAAGAAGATATTGATGATCCTGATAATGTTGAGGAAGAAATAAAGGAGAAGGTTGAGGATGCAAAAATAGAGGATTTCACAATTGATGACTCAACCACAATTACTGGTGAGGATACACAAGGTTTGAATGTCAAGGAGCATGGTGAGGATACAATCAACATTCCAAATTCCCCTATCAAGGAAAACTTTAAATTTATTATAGAAGAAGATAAGAGAAAAGAAGATCAAGAAGATAAGTTTACAAGAGGTATCTCTAGACATCATAAAGGAGAAACAAAGGAGACTAAGACTATAGAGACCAAGGAGAAACATGAGTCTATAGAGAAAGAGGCTATTCAAGCATTGATAAAGCTACCACTTACTGAAACTAAGATTGATGATACACCTGAACAACAGGTAATTTTCACTCAGAAGGAGTTAGTCTCAATTAGTGGTGACAATAGTACATTGTAGGCAGAGAAAAAACTGAGTAGCAGCACACCAGAGATGAAGAAGAAAAGGTCACAAAAGAAAAAGGATAAGTCTCTAAGCACATAGGTAACACTTGATGAAGTTATGGTGATTCCAAAATGGGACACTGATAACTGATCTTATGATAAAGTGTGGATTTTTTAGATTTTACTAAA
Source organism: Thuja plicata (assembly GCA_018584345.1). NCBI lineage: Eukaryota > Viridiplantae > Streptophyta > Pinopsida > Cupressales > Cupressaceae > Thuja > Thuja plicata. The sequence goes on along the minus strand of MU223827.1, from coordinate 222,470 downwards.
AAGGAAGAGAAAAGAGGAGAAAATAAAAAGAGAACATCAACAGAAGTAGGTATTTCATGACATAAAAGGTATATTCGTTGATGCATTTGAGCTTCAAGATGTAAATGAGAAAGTACATATTATATATCAATTGGTTCATATTGTTCAAAAGGTGAACAATGATGATACTGATGCTAATGAGAAGCTCATGCAATGGTTTGAGAGAAAGCTTGAGGCCAAAATTCTAGAGAAAGTTGCAAAAGAACTTAATGTAAAATAGCTTGCACTTTTTTATTTGGTAAGTAACCTAGAAGAAGTTGTAGAAAATGTTCTTTCTTTGTAAAAAACCCTATGTGGTGTCGAATTCTTTACAAAGGAGAATCAATAGCTTATTGAGAAGCTACAATTAGAATTGAGGTCAATAGGACATTCACTAAGCATGGATGCAAATGTCACATCTATTCATTTTACCAGGTTGACTCATGCCCAAGGGAGATTATCTAAGCTCATGGATAATGATGTTAGAATAAGGGCTAAGTTGATTTCTATTCATACAATGTTGATACCTCATTTAGAGGTCATGTAGAGAGAGAGTTTCCATCCTACAAAACAATTGGCACAGAGGGAGCCACCTTTGAATATTGCAGAGAGTTTGATTGATCTAGTTGTCAAGCTAGAGATTAAGTTATAGGTTTTGGAGTCTATCAGATCTAGTTGGGATAATGCATTGGTGATGTGTTGGTGCTCAAATCAACAGAATGGCTATACTATTGACTTTCCAAACCAATAATGGGAAACCTAAGTGATCTGACCAGCTAAAAAGGTTTTAACTGAGATAGGGATGAACCTTCTGTAATTCTAGCTCTACAAAACCAAGGCTGGTAAGCCTATACCTTATATTTATCTTCCAAATATCAAGGCTTTTTATAGTAGATAAAGTGTACTTCAAACTTCTTTCTCATAATGTGGCAAGGTACTTGAAAGAAATCTAAACTAAAAGTACCATGTCACAAAATGCTAAATGAAATGCTCTAATATGTTAAGTGAATGATTATGAATATAAATGTGAATTTAAAAGTGCAAATGGATAAAATATCACAAAAATATGAACAATAAACTAAATAATCATAATCCAATATGTATATAGACCAGTGTCTTATTTTCTCAGGGGCAATAGAGTCAAAATCATCCCAACCCTATGTACAACCTTAGAGGCAGTTTACAAGAAACATATCACTTCAAAGGTGTTATGAAATGAACATATAACCTAAGATGATTCATAGTTATCTCAATTGAATATCAATTTTCAAATGACGGACTGATTGGTTATGATCATAATCATTTGAATTTAACCATGGAAGATGAAAAGACCAATTGATAATAGAAACTATGAATTTAATCAGGAATATACTACACCAAACTATCACTTTGAATAAAATCTATAGATTTTATCTAAGGGACTAATTGAAAATGAAAATGAATCTATTCCCACAAATGAGAGAAAAAGGGAACTTATCTTTACTGATTTTAGAAAAATGATACAATTAGGTCCACGTTATAGTTGCTGATCAAAACTATCCAATCTATAAAAATTGTATTATTGTTGTTTTTATTTGTTTAAATTTTACACCACATATATATGTGAATGAATGGGTTTCACACCCATTTAGGGTGAAGAGACACCACCCTATCTTAAAATTTAAAAAATTATTTTGAAAAAACTAATTAATAACTACCTATCTTTCAGATTTGGCATTGGAAAAAAACCCAAAATAGATTGTAAGAACATAATATTTTTATTGGAGATAGGAAATTTGATTTCCCAAACTGGGTTTGTTTTAGATTTTCAATGTTTGATCATTTTCATTCTCTATTGAAATCATCTTTACAGCAGGTTGAAATTCCAGCATCTTTGAAACCTTCACTTATAGAATTTTGATTGTTCCTGTCATAGAGCTTACTTCCTTAATCCCTCTGATTTTAATTGAAAATTAATATTATTTTTTTCCCATTTCATGTACTCTATAATATCATCAATTATTGGGCATGGAGTTTAGGATGCCATTTTTTAGAGTTCTATCAGTTTATAGGACTCCAAATTTTTCCAAACATTTAGAGCTCCAACACGATGATCCTACAAATTCATAAACCATTTTTGGACAAGTATGGCCTAACTCCCAAAAAACAAGAGTGACAAAAACAAGGGGGAAATACAATAAGATGTAATTTTTTGGAGAAATGAAAATGATGCAGACAAGGGAAATAATAGAATAATGAGAGATGAAAGGTATACCATACTATTTTGTTTTTTTTGGAGTTATGTACTTAAGATTATGTTATATGTATAGTGAAGTCTTCATGAAGACAGATTCATAATCTTAGGGGGAGTTTTTGGTATACTTGAGTACTATTTTTGTTAAGGGACTGAAGAGTCATGAAAAAGTATTTTTCCACTAATGTCAAAGGGGGAGATTGTTGATCTCCAATTTTTGTTGTCTATTAGTTTCACATGCTTAGTCATAATCAAGGTAGGTTGGTCGGTCATCACTACAAATGAGCCATCCCACTAAGGCTGAGCAATGTAATGACTTGTGTAAATATTATGTATTGACCGAGAAGTAGTCACTATCGAGAAAGTAAGTGGTCACTAATTACTTAGTAGTTGTCAAGCAGAATGATTGTCGAGTTGCACAGACAGTATGTGTCGAGTGATAGTTTTGACTGAGCATCAGACTTTACATACGCGGAGTGAGAAATTTTTGATATATGTGTTTGGAATAACACAAACACTTAGGTAAACCATTTTCGCTGACTTCTATGTATTATTTAAAGATTTTTGAACATATTTTATGCATTAATTATGTGTTATTTCTGAGATCCTTAATTCCTATGCAAGCAATACAACCAATAAAAATTAGGGATGCTTAAGTGGAAAAAAAATGATAAATTTAGATTGTTGATCTTGATCTAGATGTTTCATCAATGACCTATCTTTGGGATGCTTCAAACCCTAAATCTATGCAAGAATTTGGATGCAAATGTGAAGAGTAGAGATCGGGTGTGTATGCATGTGAAGTAGATTTTTGCATATCTGAAGCATAGACTAGGATGAGTGACCAAGAAGAGCAGTGAAAAAAAGAAAAGAGATATATCATATTCAGAGATCGGTTAAGAGTTGGAAAGAGGATATCTTTTATCAACATTTTAAGTGCAGCCTGAAGGATCAGGCATTGATACAATCTAGCAAGTGAATCATGATAAATCTCTTAACAGAGTGGTCCTAATAGGCCTTTGTAAATCTATAACAAAGTGCTTACTTATTTGTAATTTTAAATCCTTTAACAAGGTATATTGTATAAGTTTGTAAGCTCTTAATAGGGCAGACCCCTCATAGGGTAGATCATTAGAAGTGATCAAACTTTGTAGCCCTAATAGGCACACTTTGTTACTGTAGTAGTGAAGTTTTGTGGGTCTCATCCCCACCCTAGTTTTACCATTCAAGGGTTTTTGGGTTACCAAATCCTTGTCTTATGTATTCATTATGGATATGATTAGATGTTAGATCTATTACAACATTTGAGTTAATGTTTATGTTTACATTCTGAATCGGTTTGCTTTTGAAGTGTAAAATTTTTATAGATCTGATTCACCCCCCCCCCCCCNCTGATTCCCCCCCCCCCCCCCCTCTCTTAGTATACTACTTTCCCATATTAGACTTCCAAAAAAATTGTCACAAAGTGCCTATGTTTGATGGAATAAATTATGCATTTTGGAAGGCAAGGATGGAATCATATTTGGAATTTATCCCTTTTTTTGTTTTAGATATTGTTTAAAAACCATACAATCCTTTAGTGACTAGAATTTCTTCTACACTAGATGAAACTAAGGCATGTGAGAATAATGCAAAAGCTAGAATTCAACGAGTTCAATGATTTAGAGTTGATGAAGGTCATGTATTGCAAAAATGCAAATGAAGTTTGGGAGAAGCTAAGTAGTATATATGAAGGAGATAAGAAGATCAATAAAATAAATTTGGAGAACCTAAATTATAAATTTGAAACCCTAAGGATGTTTGAGGATAAAAATATTAAAGGTTACTTGCACTGGGTGAATGAGTTTATAAGAGCAATTAGAGGCATTGGTAGAACTATAAGAGACAATGATATTATGTGGAAAGTTATATTAACTATGACTATATCCTACAAACACTTTTTTGTGTCATTCAACAAATTCATGATATGGACACATATACATGATATCATGTCCATAGGGTTATCTCTTCTTTTGAGATCATTGAAGTTGAAGATTGTCAACATGAAAATAAGTATGCCACATTAAACTTTAAAAATAAGATTGAAGATGTTATTGAGACAATTTATGATCCAAATGATTAAGAAACAAACTTTGTGACAAGACTAAAGAAAGGATCCAAAAAGTATAAAGCTAAGTTACCATTTGTAGCATCATTAATTGTGAGCACCTTGGTAGGGTGTACATTTTATACTTATTTAGCACTCATTTTAGTGTCTGGGTATTCTCCCATACATTATAGAACTTTTATTAATTAATATTTAAATTTATCTCCTCACTAGATTTAATTTCTATGTAGGCCCCTAATTATAGGTACACCTCTTAAGTACTTTCAAAATCCTAATATATTGATTGGCTTTTTATTCAAATTTGAGCCCTAAATTGTTAGTTTAAGGTGATTCTTAAATCACCCCATACCTAAAACATTTTCCTTTACTCTATATCTTGTGGAAAAATTTGAATTGTGGTTTCCATGTAGGTTTTTATGAGATTTTTAATCCTATTTATCTCTCTTCAAATTTTAGGCTCCAAATGGGTTAGGTGAGATACAAATACAAATATACCTCCCTTATTTGGATATCCATTATCAAAAAATCACATGCTAATAATCAATATATGAAGATTCTATGTCAACTAAGTAGTTGTCCTTTTATCTTAATATTGTCTCTTATGATTATAATTGTAAGGATTATTAGATTGAATTATGTTTATAATGTTTTAATTGAATGATAGATGAATGCTTGGGATTATATCATGTCTTTAATAATACGAGAAATAGATAGAATAATAAGGAGTATTAATGAATGTGTATATTATCTTTGAGCTTTTATGAATGCACCCAAGGAATGATATAAATATTGTGACCTGTGTCTAGCACCTTGTTACTTCATCTTAATTTCAAATAATGAAGGGATTGTGGCATATCATACTTGAGTTAGATATTTCTTATATTCTATTTTATGTTATTGGATCTGGAGTTTTACCAAAGTCATTCTAAGTTTCACTAAGCTTTTTGACATATCAACTTAGTTGTAGGTTTTAGTTTAGTATTTATTCCCTTTTCCAAACCCTTATTCATGAATATTTGTCTTCTCAATCCTCGAGGTTATTTAATGACTAGTATTTAGGTCCCATAACCATTAAAATTCTCACAACGTCTATTATCTATTAGTATTAAGAGATCCAATATTACTGATAGGGGGGGTAAATTAGTAATCTAACAATTCAAACTTTTCCTTCACCATTCAACCACTTTCATTAATAGACATCCATTGCATGAAAAACTAAACAATGAAGATAAATATCCACAACCATGCAACACAATAAAAATATTTTTTTCTCATGGAAATCCAACTAGGAAAAAACACATGTGGGGACGGCACACACAAAAACTTTCACTCTTCTGAAGTACGCCCGATTAAGAGCTTAGCCCTATTTTTAGCTTACAAATGCCTGGTTAAGAGAAAGACCCTAATAGGAGTCACCCAGTCAAAGGATTTACCTCTATCCCTATTAGGATCTTTACCCTATTAGGAGTAACCTAGTTAAAGTATTTCAAACCCTAATTAAAGAGTCACCTTGTACAAGGATTTACAATTCAGACCTATTAGGATCTACCTGGTTAAGTGATTTAGCTTGATGAAGTTGTTAGGAATCAACAAGTAAATGATCTTAAAAAGTAGCACTCTCTTCTAATACAAATCCAATTCAAGCTCAATCTCTGCTTAACATATATAAAATATTCTCTCTTCTCTGGATCGTACCAATGCATTCACAATCTACACTTGTACTTGAAATAATTTTACATATTTATACATTACAAGTTTATTAAGGGAAATTAACCACCTTACAAAATGTTTTATATTTTTTCTCTCTCAATGAAAGAACCCTAAAAGATGTTAACAAATTAGAATAATCTCTAAGAAACTCAGGTCGGCCTTCTAATCCATCACACATCAATTTGACAAAGAAAAGTCAAGACACAACATACTTTCCAATGTTTTTGGACAACCTCTAAGAAATTTGATCATAATGATAATAGAAAAATCCAACTCATCAATCATCATTGATCTAAAACATCATCACGGTCCTTGGAAAAAATAATTACTTACAACAACATGATATATCATCATCGGTTAATGATTTGATTGACTGTTCTAAGAACTTCATTTAACTTTTTACTAAATGTCCTTCTGGCACTTGAAACTTGGTCTTCTGGTCATAAAATCATGATGAGTTCATAACATAAACCTCATAGAATATTCAAGATAATATACCCTTAACCACAACATCTGAATCCAAACCTATTTGACATAAACATCAAAATTGTCCTTCTTCGCTTCATCCTATTCTTCCTATTGACCTGTTAACCTTAAGTCAAACATAAGTAACACCATACATAAGATCAACCTATGCGGTCATAAATATAACATCTAGAGACATCACTTAGTCTTCTTGTATAGTCGCAAACACCAACTCTTACCACAACTATGGATTCAACTGCTTGAACATACATCATCATAATAGGCACACTATCAACCAACAAACATTAAGTTGACATCAATGACAACATCATAACTAATAAATCTATCATCAGATCTACATAAAAAATATACTCAACTTAACTCTCCATGGTTTATGCCAACAATCTCCCCCTTTGGCATCGATGGAAACAACAAAAACACCAAGCAATCTTCTAGAGCATCTTTGTAGTTCACTGCTCCCCTTAGTTGATACATCTCATAGTTCTCTCTCCTTTTTTTATCTCCCTTTAGGATTCTTCTTCTCCTTAATTCATCTCCCCCTTTTAAAATAATTCCAAACTTACAATATATATTCATCTGCTACAACTGTCTTCATCGCTATCTAAATGCTCCCTCTAAGGAGCATTCCCTTGATCATCAATTATTAGTAAAAGATATGGCAATAAATCCACTGGATTGATGCACCAACGACATCTTAGTTCTGTTTAGGTAGGGGCATAACCTCTAGCTTACCTCTAAGGTACTTAAAATTATCCTTAGGTAGAGGCTTGGTGAAGATATCTTCTATCTACTCCTTTTTTGGTATATATTTCAACTTCACCTCTTTCTCCTGCACTTTATCTCTCAAAAAGTGATACTTAATCGCAATGTTCTTAGTCTTAGAATGCATCACAGGATTCTTGGAAATATTTATTGTACTTATATTTTCACAAAAGATAGTTACCGGTCCAGTCACCTTGTAATTGATACCTTCAAGAATTTTCTTAATCTGTACAGTTTATAGTTGCTACCACATACTTTTCCTATGTAGTGGATTGTGAGATACAATTTTGTTTTTTTCTTGTCCAAGATACAATAATTTCACCTAGAAAGAATGCACCATCACTTGTATTCTTTCTATCATCAATATTTCCTTCCCAATCAACGATAGTAAACACACTCAAAGGGAAATTACCATCATGAGCATATGATGGGCCATAGTCAAATGTGCCTTTCAAATACCTAAATATCCTCTTAACTGCAACCATTTGATATTCCTTAGGATTTTATTGAAATCTAGCCACTATACCAACTACTTGAGCAATAACTCTTCTTCTATGAACAACATAGTGCAACTTACTGATCATAGATTTGTACATAGTAGTATCTACTACATCAAATTCATCATCCTTAGACAATTTATATCATTTTACCATAGGAGTTCCAACTAGTTTGGAGTCATCCATACCAAGAGCCTTGAGTACTTCTTTCACATATTTGGATTGACTAATATATATACCATTCTTTAGTTGTGAAACCTGAAATCCAACAAAGAATTTAATCTCCCCGATCATTAACATTTCAAACTCTTTCATCTCTTCAAAAAATTTCAAAATCATCTCATCGTTTCCTCCAAAGATTATATCATAAAAAATACTTCAACTAACAACAACTTTTCTCCTTCAAATTTTAGGTACACATTACTATCATCACTTGTTCTATTAAAGCCAATCTGAATAAGATAGGAATGTAACCTTTAACTCCATATAGTTCCTTTCATAGTTTGCATACCATTTCCTTGTCCTTTTCAATGAAAAACCATTGGGTTGTTCTATGTAGACCTCTTATTCAAGAATTCTATTCAAGAAATTTGACTTGACATCCATTTGAAAAACTTTGAACTTCTTATAAGAGACATAAGAAAGTAGAATTGTTACCCCTTCCAATCTCTCCATAGTCTAGTCCTTCTTGTGCATAGACCTTGAATACAAGCCTTGCCTTGTTTTTAATCACATCTCCATCTTCATTAAATTTGTTCCTGAAACTCCATTTGGTACCAATCACATTTTTATCTTTAGGTCTAGGAACAAGTTCCCATGTATCATTATTCTCATTTTGATGAAGTTCTTCCTCCATAGATTTTACCCAATCTTCATACTTGATTTCTTCCTTCACTATCTAACACTCATGCTTGGAAATCAAATAATTACTTTCTCTAAGATTTCTTCATGTTAGAACACCTACATTCTTATCACCTATAATTTGATCAGAAAAATTATTCATCTTCACATACCTAGGTATCACTGGTTAAGGTCTCAAAGCTTCTTCTTCTTCCGGTTGAATTACTTGTCCCACATTGTTTTGAATTGTTGGTTCATGCATTTTTGATCAATATACAGAGTCTCTCAATCATCCTTTGTCACTTTCTTGCTTGAATTACTAGATTTCTTAGGGTATTCATCCACCTTTTCATTTTCACTCTAAATCATTTTGTTAGTTCTCTTATTGAAACACTTATATGCTTTTTTTTTAATAGAATAACCCAAGAAAATACCTTCATCACTTTTTGGATCAAAATTGCATGTGTAATCATCCCTCTTAATGCAACATCTACTGAAAAAAATTTTAAATTATTTAACATTAGGTGAGTGACGATACCATAGATCATAAGCTATCTTATATGTTCCTTTCTTTACTTGCACCCAGTCTGGTGATTGCTTCTCTCCAATACATCTTCGGTACATCACCTTGAATCAACATAGTCCTTGTAGAATCTACTATAGTTCTATTCTTTCTCTCTGCAACATCATTTTTTTTGGATTCCTTGGTGTAGACATTTGTCTCTTGATTCCATTATCTTCACAATACTTAACAAATTATGCGGAAGTAAACTCACCTCATCTATAAGATCTTAAACATTTTAAATTCTTACCTGATTCCTTCTCAACTAGTGCCTTGAATTCTTTGAAATTATGAAATTCATAAGACTTCTCCTTCAATAAAGTTACCCACATCATTATAGAATAGTCATCAATAAACAATATGAAATATCTTTCACCTAGATAACTCCTCTTCTGATATTCCCACATATATTAGTATGCACCAAATCAAGTATGCTTTTAGATGAAAAAGACTTTCTTTTGAAAGTAGAACTAGTTAACTTACCCAGCTAACATTCTTTATACATCATGTTGTCTAGTTTGACTAATTGAGGCAATTCCCTAACTGCATTAGTCTTAGTTTTATCAAACTATCAAAGTTTACATGAAAAAACCTTTTATACCATAGCCAACTCTCTTCAACCTTTGTAACCAAACAATTTTTCCAATTAGTATTCAGATGGAATAAATTACCTCTATTCTGCTTACCGATAGCAATCTCATTGCCAGAGCTTACATACACATGCTTTTAATTCCACTATGTAACCTTTATCATTTAGCTGACCCACACTTAAAAGATTATGTGTTATACCATCCACATAATAAAAATCATTTGTATTAATCTTACCATTCAAAGAAATAGTGCATTTTCCTTTAACCAAACAAGGTGTACTATTACCAAACCTTACCACATAACTATCAAACTCATCAAGTTTAATGAACTTACTCTTATCACTGGTCATATTATGTGAGCACCTAATGTCTATAATCCATTCATGATTTTGTCTTAAGTGAGAAACCAGTCCCTTTTCTCCTTCAGATGGATCTTCTTTGACTGCAAAAAATACAAACTCCTCTTCCTCATTATCTCTTGATTCTTAATCGGCAACTCCTTCATCCATTGCAATAAAACATTGTTTCTTCTCTTTTCCCTTAAATTTTATGAACTTATCCTTTTTTCACCATTAGGACATGTGCCAGAAATATGTCCAATCTTATTACATAAGAAACATTTTAGTGTAAGTTTACCTTTGTATTTACCAGTCCCTCTAGGAAATTGTTTTGCTAGTAGAGCTTCAAGCTCTCCTTGTTTCCTTTCTTCTTCCAAGATAGCTTTAAGTTCCATGATATAACTTGACATGTAATCATAATCATGACTTGTTTCCATACCTTCCCTTACTGGTACATTAGAAAGTTATGCCATGAAATCTGCCTCAACTCTTGGAATACTATTATCAATGTTATTTAACTCAAATGTGGTAAGCTTACCAAGTCCATTTATAGTAACATTATCAAAGGTTCTTAGCTCATTTATATTAGACACTCTATTGGAATAAGTAAGCAGTAAATTTATTAACACTTTACTTACCACACTATCTTCCTCAATAGTTCCACCAACACCTCTAATAGCACCAACAACTTCTTTTATTTTTAGGACATATTGTGCAATGTTCTTTCCTTCTACTATCTTCCTTATCCTTTTGCACATGAAATATCTCCTCCATAGATTATTTTCAACTTTTTTGAGACATCATAAGAAATATCAAGTCCATGAACATCAACATATTCAATATCAGATAGGGTACTTATAATGGCTTCTTGTGCTTGAGTATTCTCTTGTTGTTCCTTGAGTTCATCTGGAGTGAGAGTTATAGGAGGAGTGATATACATGCTTGTGACATGCATCCAATATTGAGATCCCATACCTTTTCTAGATATGAATTCATTATGTCATTCATACTAGGTATTTGTCTTTAGAGAACTTAGGAGGTTCCTTCCTCATCATTGGATCTTTTCCTCAAGTTGTTAGGTTTACCACAAAGAGGATCAAGGATCTGATACTAATTGTTAGTATTAAGAGATCCAAGATTACTATGAGGGGGGGTGAATAAGTAATCTAACAATTCAAAATTTTCCTTAACCATTCAACCACTTGCATCAATAGAAATCCATTGCACAAAAAAATAAACAATAAAGATAAACATCCTCAACCATGCAACACAATAACACAAAAACAAAATCCATGGAAACCCAACTAGGAAAAAATACATGTAGGGATGGCACCCACAAAATTCTTCACTCTTATGAATTATGCTTTGTTAAGAGATTAGCCTTGTGAAAATATTACAAATGCTCAATTAAGAGAAAGACGGTGTTAGGATTCACATGGTCAAAGGATTCACCTCTAGCCCTATTAGGATATTTACCCCCTTAGGAGTATGTTGGAATTATGATGGATTTTGGAGGTAAAATGGTGATTTTGAGTTTGTCATTGATGGCAGCTTACTAACTCTATTAGTCTTGATGAATAGGTTGTTGTTACCGACCGACATGATGAATAGGTGAAGTAGGTTTTGCTAAGTGTTCTGACTGGTGAGTAGGAAGACAGTAACATAAGTGTTTTTTACAGTGATCAAGTTTTCTAGCACATTGGGAGGTGCAATCATTACTAAAGCCTAATTTTGGTGAGACAAGTTTGGATGTACAATCACAACTGTTAACTCAACTTTATGTGTAAGTTAATGTTTTGGTGTTGTGATCTATATGAACTTGTTGAGTTACCGATTGGTTATTGATGATCAGATGGTCAAGGTAATTAAGTTCTTGTCGGTGTTTTGTAATAAGTGATTTCATTACATTTTGTACCAACTTGTTAGGTTTTATTTGCACGGTTTTTCATGAGTTAGATCACATTTGTAGGCCGACTTGTAGATTTTTTTTAATGTTCAACCAACATAATAACATCTATATTTAAAGGAATGTTAAATCAATTGTTTAGGGTTATTGTTCATTTTTTTAGTGGTTGGAACTAGTTACAAAGGTATAGTATTGCATCAAGAGTTTAGAAATTGAATTGGACCTTACAGGAAAACATTTTCATTCCAGATCAGTGATTTGAGTTCATTGCTCAAGGATAACTCTAATAGGTTAGCACTGTTAAATCACTTAACAAGGTGGACTTTAATAGGTCTTTTGTATAAATCATTTAATAGGGTGACTTCTGAGAAGGATTTCTAAATCCACGAGCAAGGTAGATCCTAACAGGTCTTTTTGTACTTCTAACAAGGTACTAGTCCCTTCTAACTGGGTGAGCCCCTAATAGGTTATTGTAAGCTCCTAACAGGGAAACAATTTTACTATAGTGAAGAAATTTGTGGGTATCATCCCCATCATGGTTTTCTCCCTCTGACAAGGGTTTCCATGATAAAAATGGTGGTGTTATGAGTTATGCTTTGTGGATGTTTGAATTGTTTTACTTCTACTACATAGTTACCCTTGTATTTTTCATTTCTTATAAGTTGATTAAAAGCATTATCAGATTATTGTTTGAATTAGTACATTTTCTATTTACAATGATTCACCCCCCTCTCAATTCTTATATATATTAAAAATTGGTATCAAATCCTCATGCCCTTGAAGAAGCCTAATAGCTTGGGTCATATCCTTAAGGGAGACATGGAGTTTTATAGAAGAAAACTTGTTGAGGTGGAGGATATGATTGAGAAACTTAAAGACCAGTGCAAGAGCTCTAGGGCTAAGAGACAGGAGTTGTTCAAACAACTGAGTGAAATTCAAGATCTTATTGAAAACCTTTTCGAGAAAAGTGGGGGGTAAAATCACAATAGTGTGTCCCACTTTTTGGGATGAAGGATTTCACACTTCCTAAAAAAAATTCATTTTTTATGGCTTCAAGCAAAGTTTCCTCTTCGAGCGAAGTGGTTAGTAGGCTTCGCGTGAAGTACCCCACGCAGGGTACTTCGCACGAAGAGGGGTCTTCACGTGAAGTACCCCACATAGGGTACTTCATGCGAAGACACCCTTTACACAAAGCCATTATTCGCCAGAGTTTGTATAAATTTCTGACTAACCATTTCATTTTTATCATTCACTTTTGGAGATTTTGTGGACCCGGGGCTTAGAGCAAACCAATACGACGTCAGTACCTCCCGAGCTTCTTTGACCTCTTGTGATTGTTAGTAGTATCAGGTACACACATTTTTCTCATTTTTTATTTTAAATTATATGTTTTATATTTATTAAATAGTTAATTATTTGTTTTAAATAATATTTAGTTTACAGCAAAAATGTTAGAAAATGATAGTTAAATTTTAGAAAATTATAGTAGTACATTAGAAAATTATGGTAGAATGTTAGAAAATGTTAGAAACTATTAAAAAACCATAGTATAAATGTTAGAATATGTTTGCAAATGTTAGAAAATTGTAACTTAGTATACATTAGAAAATATTATAAAACATTAGAAAATATTAGAAAATTATAACTTAGTATACATTATAAAATATTATAAAATTGTAACTTAGTAAACATTAGAAAATATTATAAAACATTAGAAAATATTAGAAAATTATAACTTAGTATACATTAGAAAATATTAGAAAATTGTAACTTAATAAACATTAGAAAATATTAGAAAATTATAACTTAGTATACATTAGAAAATATTAGAAAATTTTAACTTAGTAAACATTAGAACATATTATAAAACATTAGAAAATATTAGAAAATTATAACTTAGTATACATTAGAAAACATTAGAAAACCGTAATTATAATGTTAGCAAATGTTATAAAAAATTGTAACTTAGTATGTTAGAAATGTTAGAAAATGATAGAAAATCATAGTAGAATGTTAGCAAATTTTAGAAAATATTTACAAAACATTAGAAACCGTAGTAGAAATGTTAAAAAATGTTAGAAAAAATTAAGAAATCTTATAAAATTTATTAAAAAAATTTGTTTTTAAATTTGTTTTAAAGTTAGTAAATTTATTAGGAATCTCTCTCTCTCTCTCTCTCTCTCTCTCTTATGTACATATATGTTTTAGAGTACACCTTAGGACCCTATTGTGACATTTAAACCTTTTTTAAGAACCCAAGTAGGACCCTTTAAAACACCTAGGATGACCTATTAGAACTCTTTAATCTATACTTATGACCCTTAAGATCTAATAGGACCTATTAATACCAATTAGTGTAGATCCAAGGACCCTTTAGGACTATTAGTACACCCTATGTCCCTTTAGGACCCCTATTGTGACAAAACTCTTTAAGAACTCTTAGGATTGTTAAGACCTAGAATAAGACCACTTAAGACCTAATAGGACCCCTTAATACCTAATAAGACTGGACTTATTCTAACAACATAAAGTCTAACAGATTAACCCTAACATGAAACTAAAACATAAATCAACATAAACTCTAATATTAACCCTAACATGAAACCTTAACCATATTGAAGCCTAAAATGAAACCCTAACCATATTGAACCCTAACATGAACCCTAAGAAAACCTTAGGAAAATGTTACAAAACATTAGGAAAATGAACGACAAGACATTAGAAAATGTTAGTATTACAACGTCCATGTATTAAACATAACATTGTACCCTAATATGTGAAACCCTAATATGAAACTAACATCTTGAACGCTAACATGAAACTGAAACATAAATTTTAACATTTAAACCTTAACATAAACCCTAACATGAAACCCTGACCATATTGATCCCTAAAATGAAATCTAGAACTTGAAACCAACACATGAAACTGAAACATAAATTAACATAAACCTTAACATGCTAAATTGAATTTTTCTTTCAAACATACATGTATTCAAGTGTTTTCTTTTATCTATTTTATCTATCATGACCCTTTAGACATATTAATACCAATTAGTACATGTCCAAGGACCCTTTAGATGTAATAGGACCCTTAAGACCTAATAGGACCCCTTAAGACCTAACAAGACCACTTACTTGACCTAATAGGACCTATTAATACCCCTTAGTACATCCAAGGACCCTTAAGACCTAATACGACCCCTATTGTGACATAAAACTCTTTAAGAACTCTTAGGATCTTTAAGACTTAGAATAAGACCACTTAAGACCTAATAGGACCCCTTAAAACCTAATAAGACTAGACTTTTTCTAACAACATAAACTCTAAAAAATTAACCCTAATATGAAATTGAAACATAAATCAACATAAACTCTAACATTAACCCTAACATGAAACCTTAACCATATTGAACCCAAACATGAAACCCTAACCATATTGAACCCTAACATGAAACCCTAGCCATATTGAACCCTAACATGAAACCCTAACCATATTGAACCCTAACATGAACCCTAAGAAAACCTTAGTAAAATCTTACAAAACATGAGGAAAATGAACTACAAGACATTATAAAACATTAGTATTACAATGTTCATGTATTAAACATAATATGGTACCCTAACATGTGAAACCCTAATATGAAACCAACATCTTGAACCCTAACATGAAACTGATACATAAATTTTAACATTTAAACCTTAACATGAACCCTAACATGAAACCCTGACCATATTGATCCCTAACATGAAACCTAACATGAAACTAACACATGAAACTGAAATATAAATCAACATAAACCTTAACATGTTAAATTGAATTTTTCTTTCGAACATACATTTATTCAAGTGTTTTCTTTTATCTATTTTATCTATCATGACCCTTTAGACCTATTAATACCAATTAATACATGTCCAAGGACCCTTTAAATGTAATATGACCCTTAAGACCTAATAGGACCCCTATTGTGACATAAAACTCTTTAAGAGCTCTTAGGATCTTTAAGACCTATAATAAGACCACTTAAGACCTAATATGACTCCTTAGACCTAATAAGACTTGACTTAAGACCTACTAGTACATCCAAGGACCCTTTAGACCTATTAATACCAATTAGTACATCCAAGGACCCTTAAGACCTAATAGGACCCCTTAAGACCTTTAATAGGACCCCTTAAGACATAAGTAGAGTATTAGGATAGGTATTAATACCAATTACCTGACCGAGTATTGTAAATTTAACTATAATTTTATATATATTCATCTATATTTGTTTCCATTTTACACGCAATTATAACATGTAATCAAGTACTTAATTGTTAACACTTAGCTTTCATGTATGTTACATCTAGATGGCCACTCAAGATGTACCTGCCCATGCTGTACTAGCTCAGGATGCACCTCACACTCTTGATCTGGCCACTATTTTTTAGATAGCTCGGATAGAGATGGATCGACTTAGAGAGAACATCCATACATCTGAGCCAGATGGTATATATAGAGATATTTGTGTCACTATATTGAGGAGTTTAGAGGATATGACTGCTAGATTGAGATATCACTCTTCCTTCACACCTCAAGTTGTTGATACTATTTTTTGAGATTTGAGAGCTGAGGTATCGGGTGATGTTTCCTTGGAGATGGTCCAGAGCCATGTCCCCAAGGAAATCATCAAACAAGAGGTTTTCCAATTTTATGAGGGGAAGCCCATGATGAGGTCATATTAGGTTACATGGTGTGAGGTTCCTCAAATCACATGCATGATATACCCTCATTTTCTTGCAGAACATGGTCATTATCCTAATAACGGCCAAATTTCATTATATTTTGCACAACAGTTGTAAGATGAGTTCTGTTTGGGACTCAGGGTCAACTATTTAGATCTTCCCAGATATTACGATCAGGGGTGTGGTAGAGTTGTCGATCCTGATTAGTATCATAGATCTGATCAAGCTGTACATACTTGTAGAGAGCTAGTTGGGCATAGGACTCTAGCAGTGGAACCGATGATGGCTGCTACTGTAGATAGAGTGGTCATTGCTTCCTAGAGGAGAGTAGTAGACAGGATAGGGGATATTGCATCTGCAGCCACATCCATCACTTTGGATATAGTGGGCAGATATATTTTGACTAGACCAAGATGAGGTAGATCATCTACTGAGGCTTCATCTAGTACTACTATAGGGGCTAGTGATGAGGCATATAGAGATTTTGGTCTTCCTCCACATGGAGAGATATGAGCGCTTTCTATCCATCATAGTCGTTTGGATGTGGCACTTTACTTTTTGGAGGATCTCCTGCAGTCATATTCTTATATTGTAGACATGTAGAGGATCCCAACACATTCAGTGACAGATGTCAACTGACTTACATGGGGTCCTGTAGTTCCACTGACACAAGACACACCATCTAGTCAGGAAAATCATAGTTCACAGCACTCTACACACCATCTAATTAGGCACATCATAGTTCACAGCACTCTGTAGAGCGCTCTGCACCCACAGATCAGTCTGCAGTTGCAGATCCAAGTATACGGGTTGGAGATGTACACATCACAGCTAAGGGCCTACACACATTTGATGAGTAGTTGCAAAGGTTGAGTCAGGTGGACTTTGGCAGTGATGTTGGATCATTTATGGATTTTTTATTTCATCCTTGTGGTTCAGGCTCTATAGCACTCCCCTCTCAGCTACACACACCCCTACACTCTTCATTACTAGAGACATCCAGGACTGGAGGTGGTGTGGGTGATGATGTTTTGGTTGATGATATGATGGTGCAGCATGCTAATGATCCTACTGGTCCTGAGACCCAGGCATATAAAACTTTATTTTCTCCTTTCGAGGAGTTAAATAGTGAACAATTAATTATAGATGTGTGTATTGATGTTTGTTCAATGTATAATATTTTGCAAGCACATTTGGCATAGGACATTACCTCTAGTGTGGGCTTAGAGCATCTTCATATGACACCTACTAGTGGTTAGGTAATTTTTAAATATACACTTGTACTTTACATAATATATTACTATGCACATGTATATATAACCAATTATTATACTAGATTTGTAGAGGTCAATTGTTGCTTCACAATTAGAGGATGCTCGTGACACTCAGGCAGAGCACATTACCTCTAGTGTGGGATCAAAGCATATTTGTAGGAGAGATTCAGTAGATGTGACACTTACTAGTGGTCAAGTAAGTTTTAAATATATGTAAGTTTAAACATGCATTTATAATGTTTCAACTATTTTACATTAATATTATTATATACATGTATTTATATTCATAGGAATCAGTTGCTGCTTCACAGCCAGAGGATGGTCATGGCATTTGATTAAAGGGTCACTTTTTTTGCATGCGCCTAGATGATTCCCTAGTTTAGGACATGTTGCACAGATATTTGATTCAAGACTCTTTATCTATGTCATTATTATATGTTTGATATTTTTCAGTTTATGATTCGAGACATATATTTATTAGCTGATTAGCTGATTTGATTAGATGGTTTCATTTGATTAGCTACTTTGATTAGATGGTTAACTACTTTCATTTGATTAGAGGGTCGCTCTATTTGCATGCGCTTGGATGACTCCCTAGTTTAGGACATGTTGCACAGATCTTTGATTCGAGACTCTTTATATATGTCATTATTATATGTTTGATATTTTCATTTTATGATTTGAGATAGATATTTATTATCTGATTAGCTGATTTGATTAGATGGTTTCATTGGATTAGATGGTTTCATTTGATTATCTAATTTAATAAATCTATTATAAAAAATAACAAATTTTAACACATGTAACTAATGGACAATAAGTATTCTAACTCATTCTAGAGTTCTAACACATGTCATAAGTGTTCAAAATTATGTCTGAAGGGGATCTTTAACTAATTTAAGAAACCTATAACAATCATTGAACAATCAAAGCATACATAAGTAATCTAAAAAATATCATTAGTAATCTAAAAAATGTCTTAAGGGGATGTCTTAATGGGATCTTGAGTTAATATCATAAAGAAAACAAGTTAAGACATGTAACTAATGGACAATAAGTATTCTAACTCATTCTCTATAACTAACATGTATATCATAAAAAACAACAAGTTTTAATACATGTAACTAATGGACAATAAGTATTCTAACTCATTCTAGAGTTCTAACACATGTCATAAGTAATCTAACTAATTTTATCATGTTTTAGTGTTCAAACTAATGTCTTAAGGGGATCTTTAACTAATTTAAGAAATCTAAAACAATCATTGAACAATCAAAGCATACATAAGTAATCTAAAAAAAAATGTCATTAGTAATCTAACGAATGTCTTAAGGGGATGTCTTAAGGGGATCTAGAATTAGTATCATAAAAAATAACAAGTTAATACATGTAACTAATGGACAATATGTATTCTAACTCATTCTAGAACTAACACATGTCATAAGTAATCTAACTATTTTCATCATGTTTTAGTGTTCAAAATATTTTCTTCAGGGGATCTTTAACTAATTTAATAAATCTATAAAAATCATTGAACAATCAAAGCATACATATAAAACCATACATGTATCCACGCACATATATAAAAGCATACATAAAATTTTATATATTAAAACCATTGAACTATCAAATAGGTCCATTGAAAATATCAACAAATTATAGTCCATCAGATGTTTAAATATATCAACAAAGTATAGTCAATTTAATCCAAAAATATCAAGTAGGCCCTAACACATGAAATAGGTACATACATATTATACTTTTAAGACCAACTCAAGTAGTTCAGACCTTTCATGGAGAGCATGTAATATTCTCTCATGATCCTCACTATCTAGTCTCCACTTACGACGTCCGCGTTGAGATTTAACTGTATGGAGACAAATGGAGGTGGAAACTACTAGGTGACTATATTGAAACACCTTATTATATGGTTCATAATCAACAAAGTGAATACCATGCTTAATTACTTTGATTTTCTTGAAATATGTTCCCTCTAAAACAACTGAACCTGTAGGTCACAAATTTTAACAATATAAATTTAAACAAACTAAATTTGAAATTTGTTAAAAGGTTAAAATTTAAAATTTAAAAATTGGTTTCAATATATTGATGTAAAGCATACAAACCTATGGGGAACAACATTCCATCACTTTCTTCAGGTTCAAGTAACTTCATCCTCACTGCAGTACAACGCAGTAAGTAATAACCAACTCCTTCTACATTTCCATGCTCAACTATCACTGCAAAGGCATCTCCTACAAAATAAATTTATATATATGTGTGTGAGATATTAAAATTTACTTATTTCAATCTGTAGATCTATCTATCTATCTATCTAGATACATGCAGCTCAATGGACCATATAATGTGAAATATATACTTACCAATTTTGACCAATCCCGAGATGTGATCGTAATCAGTAGAAATCAAAGGTACATCATCAAATTTTTCATCTTTATCTCTATAAAATCTAGTAGTAACAACTAGTGGCACTAGACTCCATGCACCTACATATCCACGGTCTTGATTGATTCATTCCTCATAATTTTCAGCAATGCAGTGACAACAAAAGCATGAGTAGTCCATAGTGTTCAATGTCCAATTGCGACAATTCGCACTCATAACTAAATGCAAAGATCGCTTCTATTCTATCTTCTTGCAACCATGCATATTTTTTCTATCCACACCTAAACAAATGCATATATAATATTACATTCTATAAATATAATTTGAATAAAGAATGTACATAAAAAATTTAAACAATTGAATAATTTAAAAATGCATGCATAACTTTTATCTCCCAAAATTTTCTATGTGGTACCACTTTAGTCTCTTGCACCAGTCAACAACATCATGTGCATTTTTTATATGAACTCCCTTATAATTCATTTGATACTTTTGTATAGCACGTTTGATGCAAGCACCAAGACCATCATGTTCACCTTTTCCATGTCCACTCTCAAAAAAAATCCAAACATGTGGTATGTTTTCATTACGATGATATCTACATAGTGCATAAAATGGTCTGGATGATTTGAATTGTGTAGCACATCCATCTGACCAAACAAAATGTTTATCTATTTTTATACCTCTTTCTTTCAAATTTGCAAAAAACATCTTGAAGCAGTGTTCTACATATTGAATGTCATGCTCTCTATCATCACTTATATAAAAATGATATTCCTTCTTGATGACCCGTGCTTCAAATGTACTCTGAATACCATCCAAATCTAATTGTGTGTGTCAATAACACACATGTACCATGATAATAATTTTCTCTGAAAAAATAGTATTCTGATTGAATTTCCTTTTAATGAATAAAGGAATAGCTTTCTACAAAATCAAAAACTGATACAATAGTTCCAAGTGGGAAATTGTCTATCAGTGTTTGGAATTGGTGTGCTTGCCACTTTGCAAAAAAAACATGATGAATGTAGGGTTGCATCAATTTTTTTTAAATTTGTCCATAAATACTACAACATTTATCTCTTCTTCAACATATTCTAACCTTTTGGATTCTTTCCCAAATTTTGTTTCATTCTTTACATATTTTTAACTCTTGCAATTTACCATCTTTGTTACATCAATGTTTTCATTTTTCAAAGGAAAAAGAGTCAAATCAACACATGTTTGACATATTCCTTTCATGCAATTTATTTGTCCAGTTGCATCATCTCTTTTTTCACATAAAATGGATGAGATCAACTCACTTCGTCTACTAGGAGGAGCATTTTCAAAACCATAAGTGTCTTCTACAAAATTTCAAAAAACCTAATAGTGGAGATCAAATTCAATATGATAACAATAACAAGTTTCAAACAATTTGTTTGTCCTGATATAATATGGCTTCAATCTTTCAAAAAATGTTTTCCCAATCTTTATATTAGGATTTGAACTACAAAATGACACATACATTTTGTGTTGTGTCATGTCCAACCAATTTTTCGTATGATATTCATATTGATTAGCTGAAATTCTATGTCTGATAACATCTCTACTATTTGATGAAGGATGTGTATTATCATTCCAAAATAATGTGACCAAATTCTTAATTCCTCCATCAATCCTATCAGAACGAGGAGCTCTACACATTGTTGTCCAATTGCCTTCCAAGATGCTATCATCCAAAAGCATTCTCCTATTAACATATTGTGATATTGTTTTCCTACTAAAACCAATCCGAGATAAAACTAAAGATATTTGTCTTTTTTGGAGCATAGTGTTACCTACAATGGATGTCAACATAAATTTTACTGTAATGGTCTTATCTTTAGTTTGAGATCGCTTCCCTACCTGGTTCAAACCTTTCCTAATATTTTCAACCATATCAGTTTGCATGTCAACAACTTTTCTCTTCTTTGATGTTGCATCTATACCTAATAATTCTAATGCCCCTTCCAACTTTTTGTTTATAAGTAGAACTAAAAGCAATTGGGCTTGTTCAAGTGTTTCTAAATTATCAAATTTAGCCAATATTTCTCTTGCTATCATATTCATTGAGCTCTTCTTAGCAATACTTAAGGGTTTAACATTAGCAAGTGATATCAAATTCTCCACATCTATTGTAATTAAATGATCTAAGTTTCTATAATTAATATTTTCTTTACATTTTGAGCTAAATTTATAAGTTCATCCATACCAGTAAGAGCACATGATCCTAAATGTTCTCCAGCATAAATTTCTTGAGCTTCTATAGGGAGTGATCCTGACCCTTCTTCAATGTGCAATTATTTGACTTGACTTGACCCTCCTACTTCATCTTGTCCTTCACCTTCTTTAGTTTTATGATAATATGCCAATGCAGCTTCACAATTTTTTTGTTTGGTACCAGGTGACCTTTTTCTAGAAGATCTACATTGTCTTCCCTTCTTGTTCCCCATTTCTTCTCTTCAAAAAACATCTTCCAAAAGATCAGCAATAAAAATTCTTTCCTTCAAAAAAATACTTTGATATAATATTTCTCCTCTCCAAAATTATGCCTTTGAAAAAAATAGAAATAACAATCCTTCTCCAAAAAACACCTTTGTAAAAATTTATCAATAATAGAAAAAGAAAATTCACATATTGCAATTCGGTAAAAAACTAAAAAGAAAAAACATTATTTTTATACCATTCTAAATTTATATAAAAAAAAACAAATTCAAAATGGCCGACCTACTTCACGCGAAGTACCCAAAGTAAAATTCTGGCGAGGTGATTCTTACCATACTTTTCACATAGGGGTCTTCACACAAAGCCCCTCAGACCCCTTCGCGTGAAGGGGATCTTCGTGCGAAGGCCCACAAAATGAAAATTTGCCCTCAGAAAAAAAAAATGCTTAAAAAATGGTCTTTCAAGGCCTGAGACAATGACCAAATCAAATACTTTCCTGAAACACTTAATCCCAAATGATGTGATTCGAAACAAGCTTTCTAATGAATATAATTTTAATACATATTGAGTTCATTATCACTTTCAAATATTACTTTAACTAAACATAGGTTGTTTGGTCTTTCAACAACCTGTCTATTCAAGGCTTTGAGAAAATAGTAAATTACAAAAAAACAATATGAAAAATATGTAGGAAAAGATTATTTGTGTTACCTTTCTATAAAAAAAAATATGAATTTTGATATATAGAGATCAAGTTAGAGTGATCCAAGTGACCTTATGTCTAAATTATAGTTACTGTCACTTTAGAACTTAATAAAATATAAAATATTGATCCAAAATGAATGAATGCAATTGCATCCTTTAGACATTGAAGTTACAACTATAATATCGAAATAATTACATCGTTATCATATTTTAAAAATGTTGATCCAATTTACAGTCACTTCTTAAAAACACAGTTTTCTCACACAAACCACTTTTCGAAGGAGAAGGAAAAATGAAATTAAATGAATTTTTTTAAAAATATTTAGAAACTAGAAAGAAAATGCTAAAAGACCCTAGTTTACATCATCTTCAAATTCCTAATAGTTTTGCGGGAATAGGTGTTCAAAAGTGAAGTTTTTTCTCAGAATGTTTATCTTTGTGTCAAAGTTGGCCAAAAAGTGGGACACACTATTGTGGGACCACCCTGGGTCTGATGAATCTAAGGCAGAATTTGTGACCTTGGAAAATGAACAGTTAGCTAAAGACAATAAGGATATGCATAAGGTGTTGGTAAAACTAAAACAAGAAAATAAGAACATGCAAAGGGAGATGGAAAGATTCTCAATGAGAATGGGTGAAGAGATAGAAGCAAAGAAAGCTTTGGATGAAGCTAAGAAAGTTTCAGAGGATGCCCTAAAAGCTAGAAATGAAATCCTAGTGGCTAAGTTGGATGAGATTTTCAGATCTGAGCAATAAATTATTATTTTGTAGGAACACCTACATGATACAAATGAAGAAAATTCTAATATCTTAAGAGAAAATGAGACTCTGAAGAAAGAGAATGAAAATCTGAAAGAAGAGTTGAAGGGTGCTAATGATTTTTTGGACAAGTTCAAAAAGAATTTTTCTAAACTTGATGAACAACTCTCTAGACAAAGGAGAAATGGTGAAAGACAAGGATTACAATTTTGCAAATTTGAAGTCAGTAAGACATCTGGTACAAAGGAGACTCATGCAGAAGAAAATTTTACACCTAAGGTGAATAACAAAAAACCTTGTAAGAGGAAGTATAGACTGGTATATTTTAATTGCCACAAGGAAGGACATACTGCTAGTGTTTGTTGGTCTAAACCTAATCCATCTGTTCCTATATTTTTAAATTTATTTGGTAGATCTAATAGTTATAGTACTAAAACTAATGTTTTTCAAGGTAATTGTTATCACAATAAAAATTTTGGTCATAAGGCTAATGTGTTACAAACTAGAATAAAATATGAAAGGCCACTTGTGAATTAGAGAAGCCCTTACCAAAGGGAGAGGCAATTCAATGTTAGTTATTCTATTTGTCACAACTTTGGACACACAACAATGAATTCCAGGATGAGAGTTGGTAGAGGCAATGCTAGACTATGAAGACAAATCAGTATGACATATTTCAATTTTAATAAGATTGGACATCTTTCTAGGTCTTGCAGAGAAAAGAAGACTAACACAGGAGGTCAACCAGTGAATAGGACTGATAATGATAAAGGCAAGAAGATTGTAGATGTTGAATAAATCAAGAAACAAAATAAGGAAACATGGGTAAAGAAATGTGAAATGAATTCTTGTGAATTGACAGAGAACTCTACTACAATGGCTAGTGTGGAGACTTCTTCATTTTACTATGTCAAAGCTATTGTCTTAGGGGGAGAAAATAAAGTAAGATCTATAACCTATCCCCTAAGTTGTGTACACAATAATATTTATCAACATATTTAGAAGCCTAATGATGTTATGTGTGAATCTAAAGAAGTATATTGCATTACATATGATTCTACTTATGGCTTAAGTGACTCTTTATTTTTCTAACCGTTGTGACTGGTTAAGGTTACTATTCGACCATTTGCATTTATGACTTGGTAATGAGATGTTATAAGGGAAAAAGTGAAGTTCATTTGTCACTTTTTATTCTACAAGATAAGAAGTGCATTTGCAAGCATATCCTAAGCAATTTCAAAGTGTTTTGAAGTGAATGGCGAATTGAAGATTGTGTTTTCATGCTTGAAGTTAAGGGGTGTTTGAAGAACTCTAGTGACAAACTAAAGTAATATCTTTTTGTGTTGCAGAGGTTTTTTTCTATGGTGAACATTGTTACAATTATGGACACCCATGTGTTGATTGAGATTACTGAGGAGCCGAGGCGAGTTTTGAAATTGCATCCATTAAAGGCAGTAGAAAATGATCTTGTTGGTTCCCTGTCTTTGATACATAATGGTGTATTATTAACTAAGGATGTAAGATCGTTCAATCATTGCAAGATTTAAGATCTTTCTTATAATGCTATTTGCAATGAATTTAATAGACTATATGATGGTGCTAGATTAAATAATGAGCACAAGAATTTGACTTAGAAGGGTTTTGCATATATTGCTAACCTACCTGATGATTTTGAATCTGATTGGATAAGATGTATCGAGTCAAGTTCTTGATTAGTTCTTATGGCTGGACAGACCATACAATATTATGAAAGAGATTATTCATGAGGTGAATGGGTTGTGTGTGATCGATGATGTACCTGTTCTGAGAAAAATTCCAGCTAGTGAGGTCACTCGTCTAACAAAGTCAAAGAAATATTAGCATGTTATGATTATTAATGGCATTGAAGATGTGTAGGTGAAGTTTTCTTTGATGTTGATAAGTTTCAAGGTTTATTAGTCAAGCCGATTGAACAGTCTACTCGGTGGAGTTATTCATGCTTCTTATCAGATGGTAAAAGAGAATGCTCGATACGACCCATATGAGGTCATGAGAAGATAATTATTTGTGAAAATGGAGAAAATTAAGAAAGATAAGAAACAATAATTCAAGTATGGTTCCCTACTGGTGTGTATATTATTCTATTTGCAGAATCATTTCCCTGGTATTGGTAAAATTCAGTGGTCAATCGATAAACCTATAGTAGTGCAAATTAAGGAATGTATAATAATGTTAGGTAATCACTTAAACAATATTATGTGGGGTTATTTCAAAGATTTCCAGGAATGTATGCATGAGAGTGAATGTATCCCAACTGGTATTGTAGAAAAGTATAAAGATGACATATGTTTTGTTGTGGATACTCATACATGTATATGTAGGTAGTACAACCTAGAACTTGTTTGGCTTTGCTGATGAGTTATGAGGTTGATGATGATATTGTATCACTTCATTCTCATGAGTTATTGTCCAAACTAATTGAATTCAGTACTCCTAGATTTGGTACCTATGAAGAAACCTATTTGAAAATTTACTCATAGTTGAAGGCACCTGTGATAGAGAGTAGAGTAAGGAAAAAGGTTGATGATTTAGTCAAGAAGAGTGGCATTACAAAAGATATAATGGATAAGATCAGGAATAAGTTTGTGATTAAAGAGGCAAGAACTTTTGTTGCTTCTATATAAATAGGCAAAGCAGAGGTTGTAACTCCTACAACCAATAATGTAACAGGAAGAACTACTAGAAGTTCCACAATGAAAAATCAGAAGGAAAATAAAAAGGAAAGGAAAAGGAGGAGACACCTATGGAAAGACAAAGAACTTACAAGAGGAAGAAGGGAAAATAATCTGGCTATAAAGAGTCTAAGGAAAGAACAAAAAGAAGGCTACTATTGAAGAAGAAGAAGAAGAAGAAGAACCTAAAAATGATTTAGACAAAATCAAGCTAAATTGAAGGCTATTGGAAAGATATCTAAAGTTGGTGGCATGCCAAATGAGAAGTCACTTGATCATAAGACTTTCAGAATTTTGACTGCAGATACCATAACAGAAGGTATAAGATAATATGGAAGTGTAAGTGATGCAACCCGATGCTAGGATAAATTTGATGATGAAGACAAGAAAAATATTGAAGATGCTATAATATTCAGCTCGCATAAGTTTTCTAGAGGACCTAGTGAACTACATAAGCTGATACCTAGAACACTATATAAGAAGATTGATTCCAGATGGAGGAATTATATGAAGCAAGATAGATAAATGATGGAGCAAGCATTAATCCTACTGAAGCTTGAATTGTCTATTGGAGATACAAATCTTGCAATTGAGGCAATAAGACCTAGATTCAAGAAAAGAAATAGATTATGTAGAATATTAGTTGGTGAGTCTCAGGAAGTCAATGATGAGACAGTTGAAATCATGAAGATTAAATTGAAAGAACCTAAACCGGTAAATTCTAATCAAGAGGAGGTGAGTAGAGGAACTTGTTTCTATTGAACAAGTGATTGAATATATTATAGGTAATTTACTTTCTGATACACCACAACAAGATCCTAACGTTGAAATTGTAGAAGTGCAAGATAAAGATGAAAGAAAAAAGGATAAAGCTAAAAAGGTGGAGATAACTATTTCAACTACTACATTTTGATAGAATGGTGATGTTAAAAAGAAAGTTGAAGCTGATGTAGCAGCACACTCAGTGAAAATGAAATTGAATCTTGGTGAGAGTTCCAGTTCCAAGATGAAGAGAAAGTTAATTGATGTTCCTGGGGAAGAGACTAAAGTTGATATTAAGGAAGAGGTTATTGAGGTCATTCAAGGACCTATTGATGTTATAAGATGAGTCCCAATGAACTAAGGAGAGTATCATACATATTAAATTTGAAAGCAAAAAGAGACCAAATAAGAGGTCAAAATAAAAATGATCAGGTACTACAATTAGATTGAGACATTCTATCAAATCGTTTACCTAAAGTTGAATATGATACAAATGCTTCTATAATTGAACAAATTGATAGTTTTGTTAGTGCTATCACTGAACAAGTCTCAAGCTTGGAGAAATCTGCTATGTATAGAGCTAAGTTGGATTATGAGAAAAAGAGGACTGAGAAGTTGATGCAAACCATTGTAGTAGACAAAGGACAACTTACACTTCAAGTAAATCAAGTAAAGGAAAATTTGGAGGAATTTGGACATTTTTTAGGCAAATTTTCCAATTTTTCTTTATTTACACATGATTTGGAGTTGAAGAGGAATGAAGCTCAGCAACAACTTAAATCTTTAATTTCTAGTTTTGATCCTATTTCACATTCAACTATATCCTATGGATCACAAGTGAAGGTGATAAATCACAACATGAAAACATTGCAAGGGGAACAAGATAAGAGGATTTCTGCATTACTAGAGTTGCAAACCTATTTGATTTCATCAATTGATGTTATGCAATAGAATGTTAACTAAGAAGAGGTAACACTTGGGTTACTTGATATGAGTACTCTTGAAGCTAAAGAGGAGTTAGCTTCCATGCTACATGAACATATTCAATCCATAATAAATTTTCAAAAATCATGGGATAATTCCTTGGAAACAACAAAAGAAAATTTTAGAGATGTTTTTGAGAGGCTGTGATCGGTAAGTTTTCATTTTTGAAGATCAATTTTGTAACTTTATCATTGTCGTTAAAGAGGGAGTGATTTGTATGATGAAAATATAGTTTAGATAGTGATTGGTTAAAGTTTATAGTATTTGGTTATAGCTCTATATACATTTTTATTGCTCTGATCGGTGAGAATAATTTTTGAAGCGAGGCAATTTTCACTATGTCCTGCCATCAATGCCAAAAGGGGAGATTGTTGGAATTATGATTGATTTTGGAGGTGAAATCATGAGTTTGAGTTTTTCATTTATGGAAGCTTACTAAATCTATTATTTTTTCTGAATAGGTTGTTGTTACTGATCGACAAGATGAATAAGTGAAGCAATTTTTGCTAAGTATTCTGACCGGTGAGTAGGAAAATAGTAACAAAATTTTTTTGTAGCGATCGAGTTTTCTAGCACATTGGGAGGCTCAATTGTTACTAGAGCCTTATTTTGGTTAGAGAAGTTTGGATGTACAACTGCAACTGTTAACTCAACTTTATGTATAAGTTAATAATTTTGTGTTGTGTTCTATATGAACTGGTTTAGTTACCGATTGGTTCCTGATGGTCGGATGGTCATGGAGGTTAATTTATTGTTGGTGTTTTTTAATAAATGATTTTATAAAATTTTTTATAACTTGTTAGGTTTTATTGGCATGGTTATTCATGATTTAGGTCACATTTATCGGTTGACTCATGGATTTTTTAGTGTTCAAACACCTTAATAATAACTATATAAAAGAATGCTAAATCAATGATTTAGGTTTGTTGTTTATGTTTTTGGTGGTTGTGATCAGTTATAGAGGTAGAGTATGGTGTCAAGAGTTTAGATATTGAATTAGATCTTATAGGAAAGAAGTTCCATTCCAGATCAATGATTTGAGTTCATTTCTTAAGGCTAATTCTAATAGGTTAGCAAGGTTAAATCCCTTAATAGGGTGGACTTTAACACATCTTTTGTATAAATCCTTTAATAGGGTGACTTCTAAGAAGGATTTCTAAATCCTCTAGTGAGGTAGATCCTAATAGGTCTCTTTGTACTTCTAACAAGGTACTAGTCACTTCTAATTGGGTGAGCCCCTAACAGGGTATTATAAGCTCCTAACAGTGAAAACTTGTTATTGCAGTGAAGAGATTTGTGGGTCTCATCCCCACCATCATTTTCTACCTCTTACAGGGGTTTCCATGATAAAAATAGTGGTGTTATGAGTTATGATTTTTGGATGTTTGAATTTTTTACTTATACTACATAGTTACTCTTATATGTTTCATTGCTTATAAGTTGGTTAAAAGCATTATCTTATTATTGGTTAAATTAGTACATTTTTTGTTTACATTGATTCACCCCCTCTCAATGCTTCTATATATTAACTTAGTAACCTAGTTAAAGGATTTAAAACCCTAATTAAAGATTCACCTAGATAAAGGGTTTACAATTCAGACCTATTAGGATCAACCCAGTTAAGGGATTTAGCTTTATAAAGCTGTTAGGAGTCAACAAGTAAATGATATGAGAAATTAGCACTCTCTATTAATACAGATCCAGTTTAGGCTCAATCTCTACTTCACATACAAACAATCTTCTCTCTTCTCTCTTCTCTCGATCACACCTTGACATTCACAATCTACTCTTGTACTTTTTATCATTTTGCATATTTATACATTACAAGTTCATTAGGGCGATCAACCGCCTTACAAAATGTTTTACAATCTTTTTGGATCAAAGAAAATACCCTAAAATGTGTTAACAATATTGATCACTCTCTAAAAAATTTAGGTCAACCTTCAAATCCATCGCACATCAATTTGACAAAGAAAATCCAACCCATAACATAATTTTTAATGTTCTTGCACAACCTCCCAGAAATTTGATCATAATGATCATAGAAAAAGCCAACTCATCAATCCTTGTCAATCTACAACATCATCATGATCCCTGTAATAGATAATCACTTAGAGAAACATGATACATCATCACCAATCAAGGATCTCACTACTATTCTAAGAACTTCTTTTAACTTGTTACTGAACGACCTACTGTCACTTGAAACTTGGTCTTTCACTTATCAAATCATGATGCAATCACAAAAATAACCTCATAACATATTCAAGATAATATATCGTCAACCACATCATCTTAATCCAAACCTATTTGACACAAACATCAAATCATTCATTCTTGACTTTATCTTTGTCTTCCTATTGACCTATCAACCTAAAATCAAACATAGAGACATCACCTATTCTTCTTTTACGATCACATACACCAACTCTTATCACATGTCTAGATTAAACCTCTTGAACATACATTGCCATAATAGGCACATTTTCAACCAACAAACATTAAGTTGACATCAATGACAACATCATAACTGATCAACCTATCATCAGATCTACATCAAACATATACTGAACTTAACTTTCCATCAGTTATGTGAATATTGTCTTTCTAAGATGCAAGTATTAGGATCAATAGTTCCTTTTTATAGCACATCCGGTGGACCCAAAAATTTTAAATTTGAATCGCATGAATAAGCCACCTATCAACCACTAGATCCTAGACTACTCATCACCTCAGATTATTACTACCTCCTCTAGTGACTGTATCCAAACCAAGAAGAAAATATTCCACATCAAGCGCACCAATCCCACCAACCCCTTTCTGTCACCTCCCTCTCTACCTATGGAACATAATTTTGTAACCTAGGATAGCGGGAGCCCCCTCTCCCACAAGCTTCTGGTATCAATTAGGATGTTATTCCTACCAGTTCTTTGAAGGCTTTGTTTGAATTCATTGGGAAATATGAGAAAACACCTACTGAGCATATAATTTACATCACCTATATTGTACATAATATAACACAACAAAATATAGCCATGAAAATTTTAGCTTTGTATTTTAAAGGAAAGACATTACAATGGTATAGATCTCTAACATCAAATACCATAGCTTTGTGGGATGTTCTTGGTGATTTGTTTTATAACTAATTTTTTGAAAATGGTGATTATTCATCCATAATCCAATAATGAATTTCCATATGAAGATCTCCCCAAGAGGTGGTTGTAGATTTCAACACCACATTATATAAGACCTGACATATGATAAACCCTTATGCTTGTTCCTTGGTACCCATGGCTTTTGTGTTTTATTTGAAACCATTCAACTTACATATAGCCTTTTCCTTCCAAAATTTGGGAGGAAATACCATCATAGCTACCTATGAATTGACTATAAGAGTTTTAAAAACTTTGATAGATGATGGGAGACTTTCGCCTATACCACCTATGCCAGTATTTCCCAAAATATAAGTGAAAGCTTAAGATTCAATCCAAAATGAAGTTTCAACAAGATCTCCCACATATACTTAGTCTATGTATGTGTATCTTGTTTATTTGTAAGGACCAAACATGGAAATAAGGTGAAGTATTGTCAGAGCCTTTTCATCTTGCCCATGTGGTAGATGAATTCGTGTTAATGTTTAAACCAACACATACATTTATATCTAAAGATGGTATGTACTATATTAAAATTTTAAAAGATCAAGAGGTGAGTGGTGATAAGAATGAATAATAAGAGGTCCTTCTTAATAATTTTATAGAAAATGATCCTTTTGTGAATTACCATGCCACCGACCTAGGAACTTATGTGATTTTTGATGAAGATCATCACATTCCAATGATAACTGAGGAAAGAAAAGAAATAAAGGAAGACATTAGTCACTGAACCTCTAAGTTTTGGATAATGTATTATGGCGTAAAAAGATTCCAAAATGGTTCAGATGATGGTGTTCATTTGATCTCCCCATAAATACAATATCCCATGTATCATCCCTTTTCAAAGTTTTCATTTCTTCGTCCATAGCAATCTTCCAAGATTATGCATCATCCATTCCTAGAACCTCTTCTACACATCTAGGTTCATCAATAATAGTATTCAAGGAAAATATACATATGCAGTAACTAGGTGAATACCTTTCGGGTAGTTGTCTCTTCCTTATAGACCTTCCAACAAAATTATTTGGAGGTCCTTCCTCCTCTTCTAAATATTTAGAGCTAGATGAGATCTCCTAAACTTCTTATCTATCTTGGGGCCTCGATTCAACTTTCTCAGGTGTAGAAGGTAATTGAATCACATCTTCTATATTATCCTTTCTAGTTTTTTCAATCTATAATGTAACAAAATAAGGCTCAATTTATCTAAAAAGAACACTTCTACTATGAATTACCCTATGTACAATAGGGTCCCAAAGCTTGTATCCTTTAACACCATGACTGTTTCTAATGAAGATACATTTCGTAGCCTTTTTCTCCAATTTTGTTCACTTCTCCTTTGACACATATGCATATGCCTCACAGCCCAAAACTCTAATATGCCTCAATGAAGGCTTATGGCCCAACCATGCTTCCATAGATTTTTTATCAACAAGAGTTGATGTAGGAGACCTATTAATTAGGTAGCAAGAAGTGGCAACAACTTCAGACCAAAACCTTTGTTTAAGGCTAGCACCATTCAACATAATCCTACCCTTCTCCATAAACATCATGTTTATCCTTTCAACAACTCCATTATGTTATAGAAAATGTTGGTTATTTTTCTTTTTGATCCTCCTTATACCTACGGATCACATATATTCCTCTATATGCCCAAACACTGATTCACCAAGGAAAACAAACAACGTTCAACAAGGTCCTTGAACCTTCTACACTTCGAGCTCCACAGACTCAGGTGGGTATTACCTATCTTGTGCCTTAAATATTCAGGTAGTATCACAACCAGGAAAGCATAGTGGATTTAACATCAAACATGTAAAAGGTAATAGATTTTATAAAGATTGATGAAAACCACACATTCTAACATACTAGACGAGTGCCCTATCTAGTGGGTATGGAGTCACTCTAAATGAAATGACCCTTAACAAAAAAATACATAAAATGTAAAACCTGTAAATGACCTCTGAATTTGACTATGCCTTACATACTCAATTCACACTCTTGAAAGAAAAAATAACCATCAAATTTGTTACAACTCTTTACTCACTGAAACCACCTTAAAAAATTAATTCTCTCCTTGAAAGAAACCCTAAACCACTTAGACACTCTGCCTTACAAAGTGATGGACTGAGATGTCCTTAAAAACCAATCCAAATCAATACAAGAGTTGAAACAAAGACAATTACTCATTAAGATCAAACAGATGACAGGAAGTTATAGACATATATTGATATCAAAACTGTTGGAAATAATCAAGACTAACCAAGTTACTGAGAGGGGAGGGGTGAATCAGTAACTCTTAAAACTTTAAGTCATTTCTGCACTTGTATATATTTAACCATTCATTCATCTAATCTACTGCA
>MU223827.1:159335-177311 GCA_018584345.1 Thuja plicata | reverse complement strand
AAGAATCCACGTGTATAAAAATCACCATGTCTCATCTAATCGACATATGAATGAAAAGAAAAAATAAATATCCAAGAGGCCGCAAAGGTCCACCAAAAAAAAAAAAAAATCAAAGAAAGTGTGGGTTCCTAAATCCCTCATTGAAGAAATGCATTCAAAATCATCACAAAAGAAACAAAAATCAAAGAATATGTGGATTCCCAAGTCACTTTTGAAAGACTTTCACACAAAATAAAAATCAAATTTGACATTCAAGCTTCCAAAGGCTTCCACTCTATCTCCTTCCAAACATTTTCCACATTCTAAGACTAATTTGGGTTCCTATATCCCAAAATCCACTATCTTAGCTACATCCTCATCTCCTTCATCCATTGTTCATCCATCATTTCACCACCCTTCAAAGTGTGTGTCAAAAATTGATCTTGCCAACATTTCCATCCACAACATATCTTCTTCTTATCCTCACATTCATTATCCAACACATACTTTCCATCTTTCCATCCCTCTTATCCAATCTATGGCATAAAACCTTCACCACCATCTACACGTATCTTTCATATCTATCCTTTGTCATCACCTTATTGATATCTTTGAGAATCTTATCCATATTCATGGTTTATTATAGCATATCTTTCAGAAGATCATTGTCCAAAGATCCAAATGTCAGGGAAACTTTGAAAAATACAAAAAAAAAAAAAAAAATTGAAAAAAGAGAAAAGTGCTTTGGTGAAAAACTGGTAAAACGGGTGCCTTGGTAGCAAAAAGTAAAGAGAAATCAATCCGTCCTATGGTGAAAACCATTTTTTGTGGCACCTTGGACAAGTACCATGATGAAAACCTGGCAAGCAGGTGTCATGCGTAATTCCTTCCTCTTGCACTCTACACTTGGGGGAAAGTTTCATCCATGTTATCCTCCATCTTCCATATTCTACCATTCATCTCACTTGCATCCATATTCTCTCTTTTCCCTTTGTTCTTGACAAGGTTGAACACATCCATGAGCATCAAGTATCTTGACACCGTTATCCTTTCCATCAGCTTATTCTCTTGCTACATCCATGTTACCCTATCGTGATCTTGCTTCTCCCCAAATCCACCTTCATTATACCTAAGAAGTCTTTCCATAATCCAAAAATCATCCCCTCGTAGCATCCATCACCCCTTTATCCTATTGTTCTATCTTATCCACATTTTACCCAAATTGATCCATTGGTCTTGATCAAAATGAAGGACGTAAAGTACAAAATTTGTTAACAAAAAAACCTCTTGACATGTCGACTCTTTTGGACCACTCACTTTCATGACATCAGGTCATTATCCTATATGCTATCTAGCACTGCATCATTGGCTTCCATTGCTTATCCAAAAACATGTTTCACATTGCTATATCCTTTTTCCTTAGCTTGGGTAATCTTGAGGAGATGGTCCTACGGGTCACATTCACACGTTTCATCCATCATGGCCTTTCCATTTCTAATCCATCAGCTTGCAAATCCATCCTTCATGTCCTATACCTTGCTAGACATTGGGGTCAAACCAATGTGACCTTGTTTGAGAGCTGGTAATTTCTAAAAAACTCAAAAATCTCTAAAAAATCAAAAATCTCTAAAAAAAAAAAAAGTCTCTAAAAATCCAAAAACATTTAAAAATTAAAAATCCAAAAATATTGCATAAAGTCTCTCAGTTGCACTATTGCAATCCAGGTTGCATTTGCCCAAGATTTACACGGTCTCATTTTTACTTGGGGGAAAATCATTGGTTTTGGTACGAACGGATTCAAGAGTGCTACATCTAAGTCACACATTAGAAGCAGATTTTTAGAAATCAGAGGAGAGATATTTTGGAACCTTTGATGGATATCATTGTTCAACCTAAATAGTTTGATCATATAACTTGATCCTTGACCTTCAATGACCTTACTTTATCAGGATAAAAAATTGACAACACCCTAAATGATCAAAATGTTTGGAATTATTTTTGAAAATCTTGATACATTTCAAAACACTTGAAATTTTTGATGAGTTTTTTTCATTGACTTTTTCAAGTCATGTCTTTTTAGCTAATTGATGATGTTTCGACTAGATTGGCGATGATGGAGACATGATGTTTTCTTGGATTTTGTGTGACTTTTTTGAGGAGGATCCTTTTACTTGTGTGAATTCATCTAAGGACATGGTCATCAAAGAACCATCGAGGAAATTCATATAGGAAGGAGGGTCAACCTTTGTTTGTTCACGCAAAGGGATACCTTGGCTATTTAGATCTTCAATATCTTAATACCAACATCCACTTGAAACATTGAATCTGATTAAACCGGTATTCATACTCCCATAGTTGGTCATTCAACTAGTGAGGGTTCTACTAGTTTCCTAAATGGTTACCAAATGAGATGAAAGTCATATTCATATTCTTATGGTCGCAGTGGCACCAGTAAGGATTGTATCGACTCCTAGTTCCACAATCCTCAATGATGAAAATATGTCTCTATTTGCATTTTGTTTCGCAAACCTCAAGGACAATTAGTTGCATTGCATTTCATCTTCATGATAGATTAATTGCATGTTTATGGAATTTTCCTTAATCAAGGAGGTGGAAGTTAACCATGATTTCATCATCAAAGTCCTAATCATTGATCTCAAATGTCTGATCCATCAAATTAATCAATGCTACATCAAGGATATCATCACTATGCATCTACTCACCTAGGGGCAACCTCACCATCTGATCAAATAGGAGAAACCTAACTCTGTTTATCACCTGTACCTATATCCGCACCTGAATCATATCAAATGACCCTATCTATCAGCCTCCCACCACCATCTAATCAAATACAATCCAATCCAATCCAATATCAATCAGTTGAATCATCCAATTGATCATCTAACATCAATCATTTATGATATCATCCATTTTCTCATCTTGAGCGCATCAAATTTCCTAACTCTAGATCTTGAGGAAGGAAAATCAATCCATTTGTTCATTTCTCTAGACCTTGAGAGCAAATTATCAGTTTATCCAATCAATCCATTTGTTCATCTCTCTTGATCTTGAGAGTGAATTATCAGTTTATCCAATCAATCCATCAACCTACCTATCCGATTGACCTCAATACAACATCAACCAAGTGACTCTAACTGACATCAAGTGATATCCAAACATCATCAACTTATCTCAAACATCAACAACATTTTCTCTCTCATAGTTGTTATCATCAAATTCTCTTCACACTGGGGCATGTTTTGTTGCTAGGATCATCATAAATGTTTTTCAGAAATGAAAACATCTTGGATCTATTCTTCATCAGTTTCATCAAATCTTTTGCATCTAAGTATCAAAATGCTTTCATTTCTGAGGGGGCACCATCATATCATCAAACTGGGATTCTATATCATATCTTACATCAAATCTGGGGCATTAAAAATTCAAACTTTATCAGTGGAGCATTCTGAATCAAGTTTCACAATAGGTTTTGTATCAAGTTCTGCATCAGGGTTTCACATCAGCGTTTCACATCAGGTTTTGCATCAAGTTTCACATCAGGTTTTCAATCAGATCAGGTTTTGCATCAATCAAATATAAGCATCAAATCAATGATCAGGACATCAATTTTTCTTTGAATCAATGTGCTTTGCACATCAATTCAAAGAGGGGCATTTGTAGACACCTAAAATTAATCAGGTGTTTCTTAATCATCCAAATCTGCAAATCTCAACCAATTGCCCTAAATCTCATCAAAATGCATCAAAATGGATCAAAATCATTCAAATGGACATTTATCAAGCAAATTAGATAAAAATCAATTTAAATCAAAGGATTAATTAATAATGACATCAAATAATCAAATTTAAGCCTAAAAGGGATCAATCAAAATTATATAATTGATTTTAATCAATTAATTGTATAGTTTTAAATCAAAAATTAATATCCAACCTATTCACCCTTACATGGCTAAATT
Source organism: Thuja plicata (assembly GCA_018584345.1). Taxonomy (NCBI): domain Eukaryota; kingdom Viridiplantae; phylum Streptophyta; class Pinopsida; order Cupressales; family Cupressaceae; genus Thuja; species Thuja plicata. The sequence goes on along the minus strand of MU223827.1, from coordinate 173,356 downwards.
AATTAATTGATTGAATTAAGTAAATCCTAATTTATTTCAACTCAATTTGATCAACAATAAGAATTGAGTATTTTTTCTTCTTGTCCCACCCTTTGAGGACATCCATTTAAATGGTCCCCCCATTTGAAACCATTTGAGGGATCAAACTCAACCAAGTATTGACCTATGGTCAATTCACTCTACCCCATACCCTTGGGAATTCGCTATAAATACAAGCCATTTTGTATGCATTTCATATCTTAGAAAACTCAAATGCATAGCATCCTTATTATAGGCAATTTATGAGCAATTGAGAGCATAGTGAGCATTTGCATAGTATTTTGATCATTTGTAGAAGCAAATTGTTGATTTAAGAGTGATACCATGAGCATTTGAGTTAGAAACACACATCATTTGAGAAGATTATGAGCTAGATCATGCATTTTGTTATCATTTTCTCATTCTAGGATTGTCCTTGAGAGAGATTAAGGTTGAGGGCTCTTTCAACAAAGCTTAGATAGAGAACCATGAGATGTCATGGGTTTAATTACAATTCTTAGGCTAAATTGTTATTTTTCTTTCCATAGAATTGTAGTTTAGAATCCTAATTTAATGAAGGTGTAAATTCTCACACACACCAACCACCACAAAATTGAATAGAAATTATTGGAAGCCAAAAAAATCTGCATATCAAAAAATGGGAAACACATCAACTCAGAACATTAATGTGAGCCGAACAATCAAAAGATTCGATCACCAATAGTACAATTCAGCCACATAACTGCCAACCAAGAGATCAAACACATCCAACCCTGTTTCTGAAACTTGGAAGGGCACCACCACAACAAAAAAAACCTCTGCAACACTTGAAAAAGAAAAAATATTAGCCCAAAGGTTACCCTGGCATGAAAACACATCCAATAGCCTAGATTCGAATCCCTGTTTAACTTTAAAACAAGGTTGTTGACCATCATTGAAGTTACTTGGGCATCAAGAAGAAGATCCAACATCGAATAAAAACTATCGTCGAATATCACAAAGAAAGCTTGAAATGATGCACCAGAATGTTTGAAAGACATACCACTTGGACCCACCAAAACCTGACATCGAATAAGATAGTCCATCGAATAATAAAAAACCCCTTAGCTGAGGCCTCAAGTCACTCGCACTAATAGGAACCACCACCAAATGGTATCAAGCAAAAACAGTCATCAAACAACTCGAAGGAAGCCCGCTTAGAAACAAAGACATCTGACGGAGATGAATGCGACCCACCACTACCCCTACATTGGATAAAACTAATTGTCGAACAAGATGAAAATGACCCACCTCATAGCATAAATCACTCGATGGACATCATCGAACAACATCCTACGTCGAAAAAACTTGGTAGAAGGCCCGCTCGCAGCATGAAGACACCTAACGGTCAATGACGTGGCAAGTGGGACCCCTCCATCAAGTAGCATCCGGCATCAAAAAACTTGGCAGAAGGCTCATGAACTGCACAAACTACTCGATTCTCAACTGGTCCCACATGCAACCGCCCTAGACATGTGGCAGCTAATCACAAGCTCACACACACTGGGAACATATTCCTTCTAACTCAGCAAGCTCACGACCATCGTTGATCTTCTTCACTGGCATCTCCATGTGTCCACATCTCGCATCCTCACAATCCCCAGGAGGATATTATGTTTTACCCTGTGAGTTCACGACCACTACACATCTCCATCTTAGACATGTGGCATCATCCCGCATCCCCGTGAGCAATTTGTCTAACTGCGCCAATCTGCATTGACCCTACGACTAACCACTAGCAGCTCTATCTAAACCTCGCCACCTTTTCTGCTAACTCAACCTACCCGTTGCGACCCAGCAATAACCATTCTATTTGCATATCCTCCATGTGTCACCACCACACAATCCTACAGCCTCTAACTGTTAACTCTCTTAACCGTCGTGACACTGCCAGGACCGCCTACTTACTGCCAACTAACTGCCATCCACTTACCGCTGGCCTAAAATTTATGTGTTTTTCATCACTTAAGCACTATGCACTCATCTATAAAAATAATGAGTGATTCACTTCCACGACGCATGTGGGATAAATGGCCTTCGCCATTTCTGAACAAAACACATTAGAGGCACCATGAAGCTTTGAGATGTTTCAGCTTATGTGATTGTTTGAACCCTGCAAAATATGTCATGGTACTCTTAGAAATGAGAGTACGAACATGGCTTTGACTGAGGAAGGTTGATCGCAAGATCAACACTAGAATTCAAATCCCTACGATGCAGACCACAGATAAAGAACACGAGTAGGTCAACATCTCTTAATGAAAATGGAGTAGAATTACTTTGCAATGATGAACAACCGGTGTTCTTGATAGAATGGTCAACACCTCCTTCTTATATGATTTCTTATGATGTATAAGAATGTTCATGATGAAGGCATAATTCTTTTGACTAAGTTGGCTTGTTGTGTGATTTGCACACTTTTATTTAATGCATTATTATATGGAAAGAAAATAGAATAGTATGCATGAGTTTGCATCCATTACTTATATTATGTATGTGCATTAGAAAGATTACCTTTTGGTAAGGGTGTTGAATATGGATAAGCCAAAGGGCAACAGAGAAGGTGATCCTCTTTCTCAGGGTCACTATTATATTAAAGGTTTTGGCCGAAGCGAGTGGTTCATAAGTATCATATGAACAAGCCTAGCGATAATTATTGACATATTTAATCTATAGTAACAAACTCTCTGCCATATCCTGATTGTAGGGCATTGCATATTCATGGTAGGGATTTTATGCAGATACATCAGGCTGCACCAGATACCCCTTGTTTTTTTTTGTTTCTTTTTGTAATTTTCCAGGCTGCTAGGCATTGCAGGGTTGGGAATTTTGTGAGAAGGTAGAATCCCAAGGAAGTGTAAGGCTTTGTGTTTGGGCGGAGAAGTGCCTCAACCATATTTTATATCTTTTTATTTACCTACCATTGATGAATACATGGCAAGAAGGCCTTAGATGTGCAGTAATAGATCACATCTCTTGCTTATGTTTGGATTAAGCATAGCTACTAGAAGAAAATATGAATGTTTATTTATGTTAAGAGGTAACATTTGTTGACTCATATTGTCGTAGAAATTAAGACATATCTTTTGTGAGGGCCTAGGTTATATAAATGGAAAAAGTGGTTAGTGAGAACCACATATTAGATGGTATGTATGAATGAAATATTATCATGATTACATGTGAACTGAAGCTAAAATTTAGCTAGGAAAAAATTGCAATCTTCAAAAGATTGTCTTTACTCTTGATTATTGAACATTGAAAATTTTCTTCCATAAAGTATTGATATAGAGATTGAACTAAAAATATTGTGAGTGTGTACATATGAGTATGACAGGAATTTGATATGAAGTATCCAAAGTTGTGGTCAATTCAATTTGATGCCAAGGTATTGTAAGTAAGCACAGGTATGTGTGTGTGCTTTGTTGTTAAAAGCATTGAGATAGGAGAATGCTAGACTTTTATTTTTATTTTCTTATAATAATGTTATGGTGTTGTTCCTATGAATGTAACAGATGGAACAACACGTTATAAGAAAGGAAAATATTGTCGGAGAGATGTAGTCTAACCTTGTAAAACTATAGGGTGTTAATGGAATTCACACACTCAAAATAGTGTGTCCTAATAGGATTTCATTAGACACAAATTGCTAATTTACATCACTTTTTCCTTAAGAAAAAAAAATTGAGATAAACTTTTGCAAGAATGTAAGCCTCATATCAACATTCTAAAACCAGGCAAAGTTTTATATATTTATTTTCTATTTTTAATTAAGGTAATAAAAAATTAAATAGCTTTATTAAATAATAAGCAATAAGACTTTTTTATTAAAGTATATTTTATATTGATATTTTCATTTCTATAATTCAATTAACTAATTTGAACATGTATAAAAAGAATGTTAATGAATTGATTATTTTATAAAATTAAGAAATATCACAATTCTTTAATTTGAACTCACTAAAACAAATTATAATATACTTGTTACAAATAAAGAAAAAAAATATAAAACATAGATTTGGTTGAATTATATAGCTTGAAATTTAGACTTTTATATTCTCAATTCTTACAATCACACATGAAATTTGTTGATTTGTTGATTTTAATGGAACATACATTAAAATATACTTTTTTTTTTTGTTGTGAACTAATTTGGGACCTTTATGTAAATATCCCTTGAATCATCAAAGGATTCACAGCATATATATATGAAAATCACAAAAAAAAAACAAATATCATACCCAAAATGAGCATTTAGTCTGCATTCACCTTTTGAGCATTATAAAAATCTTTGGAAGAAATGCTAGTCTTTCAAGATGTTTTCAAAAATATTTGCAAAGTCAAGAAATCTTGACTCGTTTGAAAGTCTCAATGCATTCATTTGGAAACAAATTACAAGTGAGAAACTAGAAAAATAAAATCTGAATCTTTTTACAAGAGAGAGGAAGAATCTAAGAGTTTTCAACTATAATCTACATTGCTAACGATTGATTAAATTGCTATGGTGTTTAAAAAATTTCACTCACACACACAAATCGCTCCCTATCAATTATCTTTGTTGCAATGCTCACTATGTAATTTGGTATTCATTTTTTGATAACCCTAGCTCATACGAGTTAGGGCACGGTTGTATGTAGTCGCAGTATAATGTTTAGTAGTTCAGATGGAAGTTGGGAGTTAGTTTGCAGTGTGACTTTGAAATGTTGGTTAGAAAGATTGTTTGCGTCAAAGGATTCTTTAAGGTGTTTCCTACCTTGGTTAAAGTTTTATTTATCCTTGTTTAATCTTTTTGTTAACAATGTATCATTACTCCTTGGTTCAATCATGCATATATTTCCATGCATAACAGGGGTTTATTATTTTTTTATATCTTTAACCTTAGTTAGGGTTCTTTGAAAGAAAAAAATGCATATTCATTGTGGTTAAACAAATTTGTTCAAACTCTTTGGATCGAGTTTCTATTATGGGTCTACATGTTTATATCAAAAAATATATCTTTCTGAAACCTTAGCTGAAGTTACCTTCAGTGAATACCTTTCTTTTGTGCTTTCATTTTTTATTGGTATCCATGGTCGGGGTTGTGCAATTATGGAGGTGTTTATTTGTGTAAACCATTTGAGGCCTGGTTTGTTAATTTCTACTTAACCATGGTTGGATATACGTAAATTTCTTCTGTAAAAACCCTTAGTCGGGTATGCATAATCTTTGTTGGGTTTGAACCTTGTTTGAGTCTTGATATCATGCATTAGGCATGAGCGTTTTGATTTGAGAAAAGATACATGGGTTTGAGTTTTTTCTTTATATTGACATACATACATGAAGGTCTTTGTATCTCTCTGCAGATAGAAAAGGATTTCTTGAAAAAGATTTGTTAAGGTTTCAGTTTTATGAAGATTTTGATTAAGTAAAATATATAGTTGATATTGAAAGATTTTAAAAAATGAACAAGCATATTATTTTATCAGTTATTATATTCTTTAATTAAGGTTTTTGAAAAACGATTTCTATTATTTGAAAGGAAAATAGGATATTTTTTTAATTTATTTATAATAAGAAATATTTATTATGAAAAGAAGTATTTGTTAAACGGATTTGAAAAATGACAGATATTGTTTTGAACTTTTATAAAATAGAAATTTTAGTTTAAAACTGAAATATGATAGTTATTAAAATAAGTATCATATTCTAGTTGAACGTATAAGTATGTTTAAAACTGAAATATAATATTTATTAAAATAACTATCATATTCTAGTTGAATGTATAAGTATATATGCATTCTTGTTTGGCATATTTTGAATAGAGAAGAATAGTGAAGTGCTTTGGTTTTTGTTGTCGAAACTTCAGTGATTCTAAGAAGATTTATGAAAAGGATTTAAGGGGTCTTTGTATAATGTATTATTGACTTACCAAATACATATGTGAGCAATCATATATTGTATGAATGACATTTTATCGGTTGTATAGACATTTGGTTCTATGTCACTGATCTGAGACTAGAACATGTATTAAAAGAAACAAAGATATGAATTTGTATTTGATATTAGATTGTGGAAAAATAATTATAGTCAGTGAGGCATTTGAAAAAGACTATCAGTGATATAGCATTGTTAGTGGGACACATAGCCAATGAGGCATTTGATAAAAAGATTTTGACACAAGCCAGTGAGACAATTTGAGTATTTTTTTACCCTGAGGGTTTTCCACTTAGGACAAAAATTGTGTCAAAGTATTTTTTGTTTGTTTCTCTTTCAGTGTTTTATTACTTCATTTTATCTATCTGCTTTCCAATTAAGTTTGAGTTTTCAAAGTTAAAGTTAATTAAAGAGTAAAAGAATATTTGTGTATCACTGATTCACCCCCCTCCTCTTAGTGATACTTGTATTCCAACAAGTGGTATCATAGCTAAATTCTTTCCTTTTGGGCTTCCTGGTCTAGGAGTACATTATGGCTACACAAGAAGGTGCTTATGGTTTTAGAGCTCCTTTGTTTGATGAGAAAAAGTCTTATGAAAGTGATGCCAAGACATGTAACACTATATTTTGTGGTCTTACCAATGACATTCTTGTAAATTCATGGATTGTGAAAATGCTAAAACAATTTAGGACAAATTTTCTAACATTTATGAAGGAAATGATAAGGTCAAAGAGCCAAACTTGCAGGCTTTTAGATCTAGGTTTGAATGTCTTAAAATGAATGAAGATGAGAAAATTGCTGACTATTTTCTCAGGGTACAAGATATAGTCAATTATATTAGAGGGCTAGGAGAAACTCTATAGGATTCAACTGCATTTAAAATGTTCTTAGATCTTTAACACCTAAGTATGATTCAAAGATCTCTTCAATTGAAGAGTGAGACATAAATAAAGTAACACTTGATACTCTTCATGTTGTTTTTACTTCTTATGAGATGAGAATCATTTTTTATCCTCCTATCAAGGAATAATATTTTAAATTTACTAAGGTTAGGGTATGTGTAGGATCATCATATGCCAAAAAGTAGTGATGTGAAAAAGGACCTTTTCACCCATCCAAAAATGTGAAATCGTGTGTTGACATTTTTGGTAGGCTTGGGTGTCAATACACCTAACCAAAGGAAACACCAAGGCACAAACCATATCAAGTATTCGATAGGTATCAAGTATCTAATAGCTATCATATACCCGATACCTATAAGGTATCCAATATATAACGTATCATAAAATGGATACTATATAATAATATAATATTATGGATATTAGATTATAATATATAATAATTAAATATTATACGGTAATAATAAAATATCATAATGTTATATATTATTTAATTCTCTCTTTCTATCTTTCTCTCTCTTCTTCTCTTATATTATAATATTTAAATATTATATTATTATATTATAATATATTAATATATATTAAACTATATTATAATATAATTAATATATAAAATATAATATATTGTTATATTAAATATAATATATTATTACATAATATATACTAGTATAATATATTATAATATATTGTTATAGTACATTATAAAAATTATTTAGAACTTGACATATATTAGTTGGCTACCATGTCTACGTATCAGATATCTGATACCTTAGACTATTTATCCCAAACAACAAACTATGACTATCATTTTCGAATGTCATTTTCATTTTAGAAGGGTCTCCATATCATGTACTTGTACTCTTGAAAGGGATATCACAAGTTCAAATCCCACTAGGGGTATGGTATGTACGCCTCATTTGTAGTATAATGGATGCCTCTCACAAGGAGTACCAGGTAGTCCCATTTTATTGTCACCATATGTAAACCCAAAAATATATTCCTGGTATAGTGGACTCTCTCTCTCTCTCTCTCTCTCTCTCTCTCTCTCTCTCTCTTATTATAATATTTTAATATAATATTAAATATTATAATACATTACAATATATTAAATATAATATATTATGATATAGTATATAATAATATAATATAATATATTATAATATAATATATTAAATAGAATATTATAATATATTATATTATAATATAATATATTATAATATATTATATTATAATATAATATATTATAATATAATATATATTATATTATACATTATAAAAATTATTTAGAACTTGACATATATTGGTTGGCTACCACGTCTATGTATCAAATATCTTATAGCTATCGGATACCCGATACCTTAGACTATGTATCCCAAACAACAAGTCGTGACTATAATTTTCGACAGTCATTTTCATTTTAAAAGGGCCTTCATATCATGTATGTGATCGCCATCATATATTTGATACCTCCTAGTGATTTTTCTTTGCGAATTCATTAAAGGTAAGTGGTTTTTGGTTTTTCAATCCTTTTTTTAAGTTTTGTAGTTGAATTTGTAGCTTTTTGGTTAAATGTAGGGTTTTTTTTAAATTGAAATTATTTTTCTTATTTCAAATTAATTTTAATTATATACATTATAATTTAATCAGGCATAGAAGATGCAAATCAACCTGAAAACCCTCTGCCGCAAAATAATGAGTCTCAAAACCCTCCCCCACAAAACAATGAGCCTCAAAACACTCTCCCACAAAACATTAAGCCTCAAAACCCTTCCCCACCAAATAATGAGGTTGAAAATCCACCCCTCAAGATAATAAGCCTAAAAACCCTCCATTTGTGAACCTTCAGCCTATAGAAGACCTCATAAGCGATAATTTGAATAAGTTGAGGGCCATTCAAAATCTGTATGGTAATATCCTACGTTACGCCCCATGTTGAGCACATTGTAGTCCATAGTTGAAAATATGGAGACACTTAAAGTGTTGCAAAATATTGCACTTCATCAATTTGAGGTCATGCATGCCCATTTTGATGATGGGCTTGATTATGATGGAGTGCAGGAACTTGATATCTCTAAAGAGACAATAGCTTCACTATTTGTAAATCTAAAAATTGGACTAACATGTAATCCAAAATATCCTAAATTGTCCATCAAATGGTGCATGAATGATGTTATGCGAGAGAACTTCTAGGATCTGTGGTGGATGGATCTTTATATACCACCCCATAGCAATATGGAGGTCCCTTTTTATTTTCTTAAAAAACTATATGTTGAATTTGTGTTGAGTAAGAAAGTTAATTATTGGAGTATGAGATCAAACATTAGCGCAGACAGAGGTGCTCCTCAGGATAGAGAATACATATTAAGGGTCTTAAGGGGTCTTAAGGGGTCCTACTACCCATTATGACCCCTTAGGACCTTTAAGAATACATCTTAAGGGTCCTAAGGGATCTTAGGACCCCTTAAGACCCCTTATGTGGCCTTAGGACCCTTAAGAATACATCTTGTGGGTCATAATGTGTCTTAAGGGGTCAAAAGACCCCATATAACACCTAAGAATACATATTAGGGGTCCTAAAGGCCCATAAGGGGTTCTAGGACCCCTTAAGACCACTTATGACCCCTTAGGATTCCTAAGAATATATCTTATGGGTCCTAAGGGGTCCTATTCAACAATATGACCCCTAAGAATACATCTTAGGGATCCTAAGCGGTCTTAAGGGGTCCTAAAATCCCTTATGACCCCTTAAGACCCTTAGGAATACATCTTAGGGATCCCAAGGGGTCATAAGAGGTCTTGACGAGTTATACAACCCCTTCTAACCTATTAAGACCCCTAAGAATACATCTTAGGCAAATTAAGGGGTCATAAGGTGTCTTAATGGGTCCAACAACCCCTTAGGACCCATAAGAATACATGTCTATCTTAAGGGTGCTAAGGGATCATAAGTATAACCCCTTAGGAGCCCTGGGTGGTCCCACAATAGTGTGTCCCAGTTTTTGGCCAACTTTGACACTGAGATCAACATTCTGAGAAAAAACTTCACTTTCAAACACTTGTTGTCGCAAAACTATTAGGAATTTGAATATGATGTAAACGAGAGTCTTTTAAAATTTTCTTTTTAGTTTCTATATAATTTTTTTAAAAAAAAATTATAATTCATTTAAATTCATTTTTCTTTCTCCTTCGTAAAGTGGTTTGTGTGAAAAAATAGTGGTTTTAAGGAGTGACTGTCACTTGGATCAGCATAACTTTTTTTTTTAAATATGATAACAATGTAATTCTTTTGAGGTTATATTTTTAACTTCAATATCTAAAGGATGCAATTGGTTTCATTCATTTTGGGTCAATATTTCATATGCTATTAAGTGCTAAAGTGATAGTAATTATAATTTAGACATAAGGTCACTTGGATCACTCTAACTTGATATGTATATATCAAAATACATTTTTTTCTTTTTTTCATAGAAAGCTAACACACATATGCTTTTCCTAAATATTTTTCATAAATTGTTTTTCCTAATTTACTATTTTGCCCGAAGTGTCAAAGAGAGAGGTTGCTAAATGGCCAGACAAACTATGTTTAATTAAACTCAAAATAGAAAGTCACAATGAACTCAATATATATTAAAATCATAGTCATTGTAAAGCTTGTTTTGAGTAGCATCATTTTTCATTTGGGTTTTAGAAGATTGGTTTATTTTGTCCTTGATTGAGATCTTCAAAGGGAAAAAATCTACAGAAATTTGTTGGCTTTGGAGAGGAAGGCCAAATTCAGGGGGTTCGCGCGAACACCCCTTTGAACGAAGGGGTTAGAGAAAACCCCCTTCGAGCGAACACCCCATGGAAAATTTGCATGATTTTCTTGTTTTTTGGTCATTCACAAGGTTCACTCAAATTGGGTCTAGTTCGAGCGAACCCCCCATTTCATCTAGTTTGCGTGAAGGGGTCTTTTCCCTTCACGTGAACACCCCCATTCGCTCGAAGGGGTCAAAAATGAAAAAAAATCATCCGCGTGATTTTTCTTCATGCCTAAAAGTGGGACACATCTTTGTGGGATCACCCCCCTAAGAATACATCTGAGAGAGAGAGAGAGAGAGAGAGAGAGAGAGAGAGAGAGCTTAGCACTATTTTGTTGGAGATTTACTTATGGCAGATAGTTGATTGTATGTTTGTCATTGATGACAACATATAATATACAACAGTGTTCTGTATGTACTTATCAGAATGATGGTATCAAGCCTTGCACGGTTATATTCATGTTGTATACATGTTGTTTATGTTGTGTTCATACATGCAAACTCAGATATGGAGTTTCATTTATGTTGTGTAATTCTGTTATGTGGCAGTTACAGTTTCTGGAGTTTGTCTGTACAGAGCTGGCATATTGCATTGGATCTTGAGTTGTTCCTATCTTTAGGATATGCGTGTGTATATTCAAGTTAAGTTATGAGTTGATGATAGTTATCTAAAGGTGCCAAACGTGTTTCAAAAATATTGCAAAGTGAGAGTTAATTTGGTAAGGCCGACTTAGTGAAGCGTCGCATCTATTCAGTTTATATTGCGTGTTTGTAATTATGCTTGCATGATTAGTAAAGCTGACAAGGATGTTATGAAGGGTTATCTAATAGGTCCCTTGATCTTATACTTTGAGGAAGATACTTATAGCAAGTCATTTGTGGAATGCTAAGTGTGAATGATAAGAAAAGATACAGGAAAGTGCAAAGCAGAATATGAGTTGAGTTTCATTCATCAAGGATCTATGTGAAGAAGTGAAAGATTACAATACATTGGAACTGATCAAGACAGCAGGTCTACTCTACAATTCATCATCAAATATAGTGAATATATGTTCTAGAGAAGGTTGTAGCCTTCACCATTGAAGCAGTGAGCTTTTGGATAGTGAGTCCTCACCCTTAACTGGGTTATTTGTAAAAGACTCCTAACAGGGTCAGACCCTTAACCAGGTCACTATACTTATTGCATTGTAAAGAACAACTCCTAACAGGGTTGCAAGATCTTCTAAAATGGATTATTATAAACAAGTATAGTTCATTGTGTGTGTTAATTCCCATCGGGGTTTTTACCATTTGGTTTCCCCATAACCAAATTGTGGTGTTGTCTATTGTGTTATCTGAATGTGCATTTACTTTATTGTATTCTAGAGTTAATAAAATAAAAGAATTAAATTAGCTGATAATTGATTCACCGCCCCCCCTCTCAGTTATCCTTTGGGACTATTATAACAATTGGTATCAGAGAAAAGTGACTTGAAGAGAAAGCCTAACAGCTTAAGGTAGATCAGATGGCATACTTCAGAAAAGAGAGTCTTAAGTTTGATGGAGAAAATTATCTGGATTGGAAAAAAAAAATGATAACACATCTACAGTGTGTTGGTTTTGACATCTTTGAGATAGACACACAAGAAGTTGTTATTCCCTCTTTAAAAGACCTATCAAGAGCTGATGCTACTAGTAAACAAAAGGATACATTCACAACTAATGAAGTTACCAAAGAAGCCCTTATAAGTGCACTATCTGACAGTGAATTTTCTGAGATCAAGAAATTAGACAAGGCATACACAATATGGAAGTATTTAGAAGATATGTTTGAAGGATATGTTCAAGAAAAAAATGCGCGCAGGAAGACATGGAAAAAGAAATACAACAGCCTTGAGATGTTACCTAAAGAGAACATTAGAGCCTACAATCAGAGGATAAATGAAGCAGTTTCTAGAATCAGAAACAATGGTGGAGAAATATCAGAAGAGGATATAATGGACAAGCTGTTGACTACTTTAACATTAGACTATGAGAACAAGATCAGTATTCTAGAGGAAACCATGCAATTTTTACAAGATTTCAAGAGAGAGACTTTGATTAGTAAAATATCTACATTTGAAATATCAAGATTGAAGACTGAACCTAAAAATGAAACCTTAAAAGCTTCAGTCCATTGTAAGAAATCTCACATCTCTAGCAATAATGAGAAAGAAGAAGTTGATGAAGAGCTAGAAGAAATCATTGCCATGAATGCTAAAAGAGAAAAGAAAGGCAAAGGGAAATATGAAGGACAACTTCCATTCAAATGTTTTTCATGCAACAAGATCAGTCACTTTGCATCCAAGTGTTCTACAAGAGTAAAGAAATTCAGATCTGATTATAAACCTAAATACAGGAAGGAATGTTATCATTCTGAAGAATGTGCAACTGATGAAGATTCAGGAGAAGATGAAATTGGATTCATTTTCCTTAAAGACGTGGAAAAATGGATTGAGCGTATGGACATTGAAGATGAAAAGGAAACACAAGAGTTAGCCCTAATTTCCAAAGCAGACATCAGAACTGATTGGATCATTGATAGCGGATGTTCTCATCACATGACAGGTGATAAAGACAATTTTTTTCATCTAGACATGTACAAAGGTGGTATGGTTAGATTTGGAGATAAAACTCCTAAACCTATCATAGGCAGAGGATCCATCACCCTGGATTGAAAGAACAAGACAGATGATGTTCTGTATGTTGATGGATTACATCACAATTTACTAAGTGTTGGACAGCTACTTGACAAAGGTTATCATTTGGAATTCAAAGACAACAAATGCATTATTAGCAACAAAGAAGGAGACATGATTGCATCAGGCTCCAAAACAAAAGGTAATGGTTTCTAGCTCAATTCATATCTAAGTTGTTTTGTTGCAAAAGTGGATGACAGTTGGTTATGGCACAAGAGATTATGTCATATCAATTTCGATAATATAGTAAAGATAAGCAATGCCAAGGCAGTTAGAGATCTTCCAATTATTGCAAGACCAGTTGAAACAATATGTAGGGAATGTGTTATGGGAAAGCATGTAAGGAGCTCTTTCAGAAGAAAGCAGAACTCAGCTGAAAACAAGCTAGACCTAGTGCATACAGATTTATGTGGTCCTACTCAAACCAGATCATATTACGGAGAAAGGTATTTCATTTTATTTGTCGATGATTTTTCAAGAATGATGTGGGTTGTGTTCTTAAAGGAGAAATCTGAAGCCTTTGAGAAATTCAAAATATTCAAAGCCAAAGTGGAGAATGAATCTAGATTAAAACTAAAGTGTCTGAGATCAGATAGAGGAGGAGAATTCACCTCTGACCAGTTTTATGACTACTGTG
>MU223827.1:126354-143980 GCA_018584345.1 Thuja plicata | reverse complement strand
TAATTAACCACCTCTGAAAGTGACCGGTCGGTCTCGGGGACCGGGACGCAGATCACTTTAAAGAATACAAAATTGTGGATCCGGGACTCCGGGATCCGGGAACTTACGTCCCCAAAAGAATAAAGAATACTGAATTCTTAAATTTCTCCAGCCCCCAGAGAAACTCAAGGCTGTTTATTATCACCAAAGGCCTAAAGGAGGCGGAAAATGCCGTCTTCATCAATCCTCTTCAAACTGGCCCTTCTGAATCTGGCCATCTCAACTTGTTCCCCTAGTTCCGGAACATCACTTTTAAACTCATCCGCCATCTTTGCGGCGTCGTGACCTCTAAGCACCATCTTGGTCAACTTAACCATTTTGGCTCCATCAATTCCCTCCGGAGATTGATACCGGGAGCCCATTATTTCATCAAAACCTCCCAAAACTGACTCCTCGGGAGTATAAGTATCTGCACTGAAGGGATCCGTCCCGGAAGCCTTTATTACAAAAGATGTACATAAATTAAGAGAATATTTTACTTTGTTTACCTTCTCTTGTAAGGACTCTACCAGTTTCTTAGTTACCTCCAATGTGAGGTCCAGTCTGGAGTGCTAAGTCCTTACGAAATCAAATGGTTCCTCACCCAGAATTCTGGATTCGGAAACTATATCTTCTCCCAGAGTGAGGAGCTCTTCGAGCTCTGCCTTCCACGCCTAGTAATTCTCAGCATCACTCTCCCACTGTTCAATCAGCGCTTCTGCCTGGTGAATAACTTGCCGGGCTATGTATAGATTCGGGAGAGTGGATGCTAGGAAACATCAGATGTTTCCTATCTGCAGATTGGCTCATTCATCAACCACTTGGGCTTTCTTCTTCATTACTCGCAGGGAGTCTATGTCGCTCTGCGGTAATTCTTCTGAGGTGGAGGCCTGTGGAGGGACGGTGCTGATGGGTCTGGCCAGCTCATAAACTAACCCAAGAAGGTTGGCGTTCTTCTCCTTTTCTGCTTTGAGCCTCTGGGCCTCTTTCTTGTATCGGGCCTCCACTGCTCTTGTTGCTTCTTTCAGCAGGTCTACTTCACTCTGCTTTCCTCTTTTTCCCAAGTGTACCTCGGCGATATTATAGTCTGCGGGGTCTGCAGTCGCTTCATCGGCATCTGGGGGAGGTGTTTCTACTACCGCAACTATTTCTCCGCCCGACCCAGTTCGGAGGGTATGAACTGTCCGGGCCTTCTTTGTCTTTGGCGGGGCCTGAGCCAAGGCCATCATTTCGGCCAGAGAGATAGGGGCTGTTGGAGTAGATGGGGCTTTTCTTTTCTTTCTCTCCACCAGCCACGGAGGTGGGAGAGGTGGCCTTCCTACCAAAGTCTGCTCTTCTGATGCTCTCCCAGTGTCTGGTGGTGGTTGCTCCTTTTCAACGAGCACCTCCTCTGCCTTTCCTGCCGGCACTTCTTCTATTTCCTTTTCTACCGACACTTCTTCTTCAGCAACATCCTCAATCTCTATATCCTCGGCCTGGTCCGTGATGTCAATTGGTGAATCTGGACCCTGGTCGGCCTCCTCGAGGATTACCTTTTCAAGTTGCTCTTCTCCCTCATCTGTTCCTGCCCCTGGCTGGGTCTCTTCTGTCATTGGTACCTCTTTGGGCAGCATGGGAGGTATCTAGCCAAGATTCAAAGTTTGGTCCGCTATTATTATGTGCCTGAAGGTTGCTCCCGGGAGTGGCCCCTGGAACACAGTGGCTAGGGTTACGGTTGCTCCTGAAGATCTGGGTCCGGGTTCCCCAGCCGATGCCTTTTGTTCAGTTTGTTGTTGGTCCACTCCCGGACCTTGTACTGCCTGAGCCCCGGAGATAATCTCCGGTCTTTGCTCCTCTGTCTGCTACTTTTCTTGTTCCGCAGCCTCTTCTTCTAGGTCCTGGAGGTCCACAGCCTCTTGTTCTTTCTCTGGGACTTCCGTCCCTGCTTGTGTGTCGCCCCCTTGCAAGTTCTCGAATTCATCGGTTGCAAATAGATCAAACTCTTCTTCTGGAGGGGGACTGGCTGGGTCCTCCGCTTGTTCTTCCTCTTTCTCCGGCTCCGGGGAACTGGAAGAGAGGATCTCTACTTCTTTTGGGAGGGAAGCCCTGGGCGCTGGTTCTGCCTTTGGCTATGGGATATGCTTTTTCTTCCTCCAGGTGATCAAAGGCGGCCCCGCGTCTGCTAACACTGTTGCCTCTAGAGGATCCACCCCCGTTGCCATCGTCACTAAGGCAGCCAGTGACGGGGAGGAAGGAGGACGAATTGGCCCGGACATGAGCGGGGGAGTTGCCAGCTTCGTCAATAGTTGCTCCCTCATTTGTTGGGAGGCCGCCATGGATTGCTAAAGCTATTCTTGTATGGGAGTCTGCTGCGCGAAGGGAGTCAAGGCTATCCCCTTTCCTTTGGCTGCACCCTGTGCAGAAGTCCCGGCTGATGAAGATGTCCCGGTCCCCGGAGTCGATCTTAATACCGGCGGTGAAGTTGTTCTTGGTGCCGGTCGAGAACCAAGGCGCGCACTCCCGGGGAACACCTGCTTGAAATATGTATGACTTCTCTCGACAATTGCCCGAGTGAAGTCCTCGATTGTGTGATCTTCTTGGGTGGCCCAATTTATTACGGGCAGTGCTAATTTATCAATCCCCTTTTCCCAGTATTGGGGATCTGTGGTAGGGGTGGTGTCAGAGAAGCCCTCCGGGAATCTCTGGAGCTTTAGCTCCTGCATCATTCTGGCCATCATTCTGTCATAATGTCGGTTGCGCACATCCATATCATCCTGGCGATCTGCCCAGAAGTCTTCTATGTGTGCTTGGTGGGGCTCCGAGGCCCGAGGTAGTGCTATTGTGATTCGGCCATGCGGATCAAAGTTTTTCCGCGCCAGATAGAACTCCTGCAAGTTATAACTTCTAAGTTCATTGTCTGCCTCTTTTGCGGTGGCCAGACTGTAAGTATAGTTCCCACAAGAGATCGGGAATGAAACATTGGTGACCTTCTTGAGGCCCAAGAAGGTATACAGCTCCGTCATTTGTTGCAATACTCCAGCAGCACGATCTTGTCCCCGTAATGCCTGGGCAACAAGTAGGGTTTCCCGGAGAAGCCGGCGACCCTAATGTAGGTATGCTGCTAGAACTGAATGTAGTAGTGTCCATAACTACTAACCAATTTCATCACCTCAGTAGATAGGCGGTATCCGGCATCCCGGGTGGGCGTCAGCAGATGATGGTAAACGAAACAATCATTTACCCGGCAGTAACTGGGGAAGCTAGCCTCCCATTGAATCTGTGGGAAATGGTCCCACGGTGCCTTTTGTCCCAGACCAAACCCGAGAACCCCGTCTGTGAGCAGGCCATTGGAGCGGGGCCTCTGATGAACCAAGGCCCAGAAAACATAAGAAGTCATGTAGAACTTCTTATCCTTGCCCAGCTGCCGGAACTGGGAGTCGACATGGTTAGAAATAATAGTAGCCCAGTCGAAGAATTGTCCCTTAGTGGACATGGCGAACAGGAAATAGTACATCCATTTTACAAATTTTTGGGCGGAGGGTTGCCCAAATACCCGTGCCAATGCAATCATCCCCATCTGGATGCTCTCTTTAAATTCAGAGCGGGGGATGTCAATCTTCATTCTTTTGGGGTCCCTCTTCGGGACTTTGAGCCAGTTGGTGTTTATATACAACCGAGAGGCCTCCTCCAGCTCGGTGAATTCTTTCAAGGCATCTGACCTTGTAACCACTGTAGCTTGATCAAATTGCGGGATGCCCAAGCCGATTTGGAAAGTGGCTGGGTCCAGGGACACCAGTGGAGTGGGGAATCCTGATGGTTCTGCTGGTGCTAACATGACGGCTCGGATGGTGGAGTTATAGTGGGCCGCCAGAGTAAGCACAAGCTCCGGAGACTGCATGGAGTATGGGAAGCAAGCTGCCCTGAGAATACTGGAACCTCCAATGTTAGTAGCAAGTGCATCTCCAGCCTGTCGTTGTATATGCATTATTTTTACTAGAGCCTGCATTTCTGCCCAAGTCCCGACACTGGTGTCGGTCATCATCTTTATCTTGGACTCAATCTTCGAGCCCACAATCTCTTCACCATACATATACTTCATGGTGAGGGGGAGCTTTGCCAGGGCCTTCTCTATCTTAGACTTTGCCGCTGCCCTGGTCTTGGTTGTGGATGGCAACTCCAAACTTCCGGGAGGAGATGATGCGGATGCTTCAGACATGGTTGTAAAGTGAAGTCCGAACCTGTGAGACAAAGTGACCGTTAGAACATATTTATCAAAATAAAACCATAACTCCGGGGTCTGGAGATCTTACCACTGTGTCGTTTGCTTTTCCTGAAAAGTTATCTTTTTGCATAAGTATCCGAAAAGCAAAACATAATTTAGCACTTTCATTATATCTCTGGGTCTAGGAAAATTTGTCACTCTTGACAAAGACAATGGGATGGATGATGGAAAGGGACCCGCAACCTGGAGAAGTGACCATTAGTGAAGAAGAATGTGGAAGCACGTCCACGTGGGCGCCACGTGCGCTAGCATTGAATGGATGGGATGGCACTAGCGGCGGAGTCGACTGCTCGAATGCGTGAAAAGGGAAAGCCACATGGCCAGAAGTAATTGCGCACATGGGAAATAAATAAGGCTCTGACAGCCTTGTTGGAGGAGAGAGAAAATTGCCCATTTGAAACCAGCCACGAGCCGAGCTTCAAACAAGTGGTTTTCTGCCTCGAAACCAACTTGAAGCAAAAAAACAACAGCAAGGGTGACTCGACCAGCTCGTCAAGCCACCCAGAAGGATATACAGAGGGCTGAAGGATATATACATAGGATGGGGGATATATACAAGGGTTACCTACAGAAATATATACATATATATATGAATATACATCAATGTACACGCGGGTGACTCCCGTGACAAAACCAGACAAAGCCGAAACCAAAATATACAATTATTTACGTCATATACATGATATCTACAAACTACTTACAGACCATTTACAAGTATTTACAGATTACTTACAAACCATTTACATCCGCGCAGACCATCTATAAAATATTTATAGATTATCCACAATTATTAACAACCATTTACACCTGCACAGAAGGTGGACAACCTTCCGACAGAGCCAACCCACCAACGGGCGGCGAACCAGAGGGAAGAAAAGAACAGACGGCAGAAACAAAATGAAATGAAACAGAAATGAACGAAAATGAAACCAGGCGAAAACAACAAACCAAAAAAAATGAACACAAGATGAAGAGAAGGGAAGCGAAAGCACCAACCTGAAAACGCAGAAGGTGGAAGAAGGGATTACCGAGTGAACTCTACAACACTTGAATCGTTAGTTCGCCAATATCACCACCACGGAGCACTCGCGTATGTCAGAGAACACAGAAGGGGTTTAAGCTTTGATTAATACAAATTCTCTACAAACTCTGTTAATCGCTCTGAAAATGCTATATTTTACTCTAAGTGCTCAAAGGTTTTAATCGCGATAAATGTGAAAATGACAGGTAAGCTCTATTTATACCCACGGTAAAAACAATCCTCCTCCTTCCAGAGTTTTAGGTTAGACGAAACACCCGGACTCCGGACCTGGGGATTCCTTACGATGATGTTCCTAAGACTTAGGAACATCATTGCAAACAATCCCGGAGTCTAGAATCAGACTTCCCACCAAAAGACAACCTCTAGGATCCGGGATCTTGGAGGGGAAAATGAACCAAGAAAACAACACACTCCGGGGAAGAAAACCCCAGAGAAGGAAAAAAAAGCAAAGAAAAAGACAAGGCAGAGCCGCAACAAAAGCAAAGCAAAGAAAAAAAGGGGGGACCCAACATTTTGCACACAAAATGTAGAGACGGGGATGCAGGGCATAACACAGTTATAGTGATGATGAATCTAATGATTAAGATCTAGAAATCATTGAAGCATTACTTGCAAAGAGAGTTGCAAAAGGAAAAGGACAGTACAAAGGAAGAATACCATTGATTTCCTTTTCATGTAATGAGGTTGGTCATATTGTTGCTAAGTGTCCAAACAAGGAAGACAAAGGTGAGAGAAAGTTCAACAAGTACAAAGGCAAGAAATATTTCCAAAGTTACAAAAGCTACAAGGACAAAGGTAATAAATCTTGTTATATTGCTAAAGATTCTGATAGTGATGAAGATGAAGGTGAAATGGTTTACATTGCTATTAAGGATGAGTTAGACAATGAAGATAATGAAAAGACTGCACTTTACTCTCATATTAGAAAGAATGACACTTGGATAATTGATAGTGGTTGTTCTCACCACATGACTAGTGATAAAACTAAATTTGAAAATCTTGAGCACTATGATGGTGGGAGTGTCAGTTTTGGGAATGATGAACCTTGCTATGTGAAAGGTAAAGGTTGTATTGCTCTAACTGAAGGGATCAAATGTGATAATTCCTATTGGGTTGAAGGACTAAGGTGTAATATACTAAGTGTGGCATAACTGATTAACATTGGCTTCAAGGTATAATTCATGAATGGTAAGGACAAGCTCCTGGATGGTAAGGGAAACCTAGTTGGAACTGGTAGGCAAACAAAAGGTAATCTATTCTATCTTGATCTCAATGAAATTTCATGTTTTATTGCACAAGTAGAAGAAAGATGGTTATGGCATAAAAGGTTGTGTCATGTGCATTTTGATAACCTGATCAACATAAGCAAGAACAAAAGAGTAAGAGGTATTCTTATTTTGAAGAAACCTGAATTGGCAATATGCAAACAATGTCAAATTGGGAAGATGGGCAAAACTAGTTTCAAGAGAAAGAATTACAATACAGAAGAATCCTTGGAGTTAGTACATATTGATTTATGTGGACCAATTGGAACAACAAGTTACATAGGTGAGAAGTATTTCATTCTATTTTTTGATGACCATTACAGAATGATGACGGTTATGTTTTTAAGAGAAAAATCAGAAGCTTTTCAGAAATTCAAGTGGTACCTTGCCAGAGTTGAGAAGGAAACAGGAAAGAAACTTAAATGCCTAAGATCTGACAGAGGAAGTGAATTCATTTCTAATGAGTTCAATGAATTTTGCAATGAAAGAGGAATCAAGAGACAAGTATCTTCCCTAGGTACACAATAGCAAAATGGGATATCAGAAAGAAGGAATGGATCCATTATGGATTGTGCAAGAACCTTGATGATTGAAAATAATGTTGCTACCAAATACTAGAAGGAAGCCATCAACACTGCAATTCACACCTTGAATAGAGTTCAACTAAAGAAAGGTACTCAGCAGACACCTTTTGAATTATGGTATGGCTATAAACCTAATGTTCATTATTTCAAAGTATTTGGAAGTAAATTTTACATCTTGAAGGAAGTAATAAAAGGAAAATTTTATGTCAAAGGTGATGAAGGTATATTCCTAGGCTACTCCTATAAAAGAAAAGCATATAAATGTTTGAATCTTGCTACTCATAAAGTCTAGTGCAGGAGCACCCTAAGGTCTTTAAGAAGATCTTTAGTTATTTTGGCTTGTAGGTTGGTTTGGCCAACCATCCATGAATAAGGAATATGTTATAAAGTCCCTAGTGTGTTTTAGGTGTGTTTAGTGCTAGGAGAGATTAGGTTTTGTGTGTGGTTGAGTCAAGTTGATTTTAGGGGTCTAGTACCTAGAAGTCAACCACAAGGTCAAAGGGTTGATCAAAATTTCAAGATGGGAAGATTTTTAATTTTTTAATGTTTTCAAGTCATTTGAGGTCATTTGGTAAGTTTTGAAACCAAATAGGACCATCAAAGTGGAGAAAGTGTCAATTTGACAAAAGTTGTCAAAGTTGTCATGACAACTTTTAAAAGTTGTCATGACAACATTTCCTAGATTTTAGGAATCGGCTCTTATGATGCCCAAATCTTGAATAGAGGGTCTAGACATGAGGAATGAGAGTATATAAGGTGAATTCAACCCTAATTTGATAGTTAGATTTTATATTGTACGGACTGGTTATTGAAAAGAAGCAATTTACACTTTAATTAGGATACAAAGCCATCATCCATCATTTTTGTGGATTGAATGGATTGAATGAAAGCATGGAGAGTGCTTAAAATGTAACTCCTTATATCTCTATGGAATTGGATTAGTTAATTATTCTTTCTGGTTAGCTTTTGTTTAATTTCTTGTATTGTGTGAGGTCACTAGCCAGTTTTGGTCCAATCATCTAAAAGATGGCTTTTCTTGTTGTTCCTGTGGTTCAAACTCCATGACCACTTGGAATCCATTAGAACCTTGTATATACTTTGTAGATATGAATTTTGGAGTGTGTGTGTGTAGGGGAAGCTTGAGAACATTTAGGCCCTAGGCAAGTACTGGTTATTCTGGCTAGGGTAACTGAACAGTACAGAGGCAATGTAGGTTTCTGAGTGATTGGTATGTTCCAATCAAGGACAAAGGAGTGTGGGGGCATAAAGTGCAGACCTTATGATGGAAGGATAAGTTCTGAGGAACTCAAATTATGAACTATAGAAGCCCAAGAAACCAAACTAGTCTTCATGCCCTAGAAACCCTTATTTTTAGGGGTTTTGTGAAAGTCCATTGTATGGACAAGATTGGAATCAGAGACCTAGAAAATCTTTAAGGTGAGGAAAAACCCAAAAAGTATATGCAATTTTTTTCTATGGTTGTTAAGGGGTTTTAGGAGAAAATCCACCTTTTTAGTGATTAGGAGGGCTAATAGGCCTAAAAAGGCTACAAGGCCTAAAAGACTAGTAATTTGGAACCCGATTGGTAAATGGGTGAAAGATCCACAAAATAGGATCCATAGGGTTGGATTAGACCTAAGAGGAGTCAAGAACCAATCCAAAAGAATTTGAAACCATTGGAATGGTAGGAGGTTAGTGAAGCCATGGATGTGATAAGGTTATAGAGGAGAGTCTAGTGAAGGGTTTGAAGTTGTTGGTGAGCTCCTTGTGTGTGAGGGGATCAAAGAGGTATCCTCTAGTTAGGGTAGAGATAGAGACCCTAAGGAAGACCAAGATAAGGTCTTAGAGAGAGCTAGAAGAATCTAGGAGAGGAGCTCCCCATCAAATTGGTATCAGAGCCATTGAAAGGCTTGGGAGTGGATTAGTGTATGTCAGAGTGGAGTGAATCCATGGGTGAGAACATCATGGTGACCAATGCAGATTTGGCCAAGGATTTGTCAGAGAAACAAGTCAAGAATAGGATTCTTGAAGAAGCAATGGAAGAGATGAAGATCAAGATGGCAGAAGTGGTAGAGACTGCCAGCAAGTTGAGAGAATAAATTCATGAAGGGATAGATAAAGGAAAGAAACCAGTAAAAGAGGAGGTAGAACCAGAGCCTAATCCTCTTCTACCTGAGGAACCATTCCTCAATGCACTCAAGGAATTGAGTGGAAAGGCTCTAGAAGGAATACCAGTGTTATCTGGTAAGATGGATACAGAAATGGTTATGGAATGGCTTGAAAGGATGGAGAATCACTTCGAGTGTGATGGGATTACAAAGGCACAAAAGGTAAAGATAGCCAAGTCAAGGCTAAGAGGGAAAGCACTCACATGGTGGAAGTTCTTGTAGGAAGAAAGAGAGAAAGAGGGAAAGAAGCCCATAGAAAATTTGAAAACAATGGTTGCAAAGGTGAAGGAGAATTACCTTCCTAAAGATTATGACATTCGACTGAATAAGAAGAGGCAGAACTTTAGGAAAAAATACCTAGATGTGCCAGCCTATACTGAAGAATTTCAAAAACTTTGTCTTAGATCAAGAATCCAGGAGGCAAAGAGTATCAAAGTTGCAAGATACCTTAATGGATTAAGGTGGAATATTCAAGAACTTGTTATTTTTACCCTGACTTCCATTCATAGTTTTTTTCAAATGGCTTTGAAAGTGGAAGAGAAACTCAAGAAGAGGTAAGATTCTAGCTCCAGAGGTAGAGGAAGGGGTAGAGACAACATAGGTGGCCATATAGGAGGTTCAAGTGGCAGAGGCAATGATAGTAGAGATCAAAGTGACTCCAGATATGTAGAGTAAGGATAGGAATCAAGCAGTGGGGGTGGATACAATAATAGAGGAAGAAGTTCTTACAACAGTGGTAGAGGAAGATCAGGAGGTTTTGGGAGAAGCTCTCACTTTTCTTCAATGAAATGCTACAACTGTGGAGAGTTGGGATACCTTGCATATAGGTGTTTGGATAAATGAACATCCTCACAAGGGGAGAAGAAAATAGCTTATGTCCAAGAAGAATATTTCTCTAAACAATCAGAGGTGAGCCCAAATTCACAGAAAGGAAAACACCTTATGTTGAGAAGAATACTAATCAAGACACCCATCAAAGATGAGCACAAGCAGAGGAGGGCTCTTTTTAGAGTAAAGTGCAAGATATTAGGGAAGGTGTGCAAGGTAATCATTGATTCAGGGTCAACAAATAATGTCATATCTGAGGAAGCAATAGAGAAGTTGAAGCTCACCCAAATCCCACATGTGTGTCCTTATAAAGTTACATGGTTGATTAAGGGCCAAAAAATCTTGGTGAATGAACAAGTGTGGGTAGAGTTTTCCATTGGAAAGTATCAAGATAGGATACTATGTGATGTGTTGCCAATGTATTCTTTCCATCTGTTGCTGGGCAGACCATGGAAGCATGATAGAGAAGCTGTCCATAATGGGAAAGATAACAAGTACTCCTTCAAGAAAAATGGGGTAACTTTCAAAATATAGTCCTTAATAGAAGAAGACATAGTGGAGAAGGCAGAATCTAGTACCATGTTGATGAATGGAAAATAAT
This sequence comes from Thuja plicata, assembly GCA_018584345.1. NCBI lineage: Eukaryota > Viridiplantae > Streptophyta > Pinopsida > Cupressales > Cupressaceae > Thuja > Thuja plicata. The sequence goes on along the minus strand of MU223827.1, from coordinate 133,213 downwards.
TCCTAAGGGATATGAAAGATGAAGAATTTGGCTATGCAATCTTGTTAAAGCCAAAGGAAGAGGAGACTCGTAAGCAAGGACCTATGCCAAAAGAAGTGAGAGAACTATTGGACCAGTTCAAGGACATAATATGTGAGGGTACACCAGCTTCACTACCACCAAAGACGGAGATAGGTCATCAAATTGACTTCATACCAGGAGCATCTTTGCCAAATAAATCTGCATACAAGATGACACTAGAACAAAACAAGGAGATAGCCAGACAGGTGCAAGAATTGTTGGACCAAGGATTGATTAGGAAAAGAATAAGTCCTTGTGTTGTCCCAGTGGTGTTGGCTCCTAAGAAGGGAGGTAAGTGGAGGATGTGTACTAATTCTAGGTAATAAATAGGATAACTATCAGGTATAGATTTCCAATTCCTAGAATAGAAGACTTGATGGATTGCTTGGGGGGTGCTAAGTACTTCTCTAAAATTGACTTGAAGAGTGGGTATTGCCAAATTAGGATGAAGGAAGGTGATGAGTGGAATTATGCATTTAAGACTATAGAAGGGTTATATGAATGGTTAGTTATGCCCTTTGGGCTTACCAATGCACCAAGTACCTTTATGAGGGTGATGAATGAGGTCTTGAAGGACTATATAGGAGTCTTTGTAGTTGTCTATTTAGATGACATCCTCATATTCAGTAAAACCAAAGAGGATCATATGAAACACTTGATTTAGTGTTGAAGAAGTTGCATGAGGAGAAACTCACCATAAACCTTGAGAAGAGTGAGTTCATGAAGGAAGAGTTAGTCTACCTTGGATTTTTAGTTTCCAAGGGTGACTTGAAAATGGATAAAGAGAAAGCAGAGGCCATATTGAATTCTCCTACTCCTAAGACAGGGACTGAAGTTAGGAGCTTCCATGGGTTTGCCCAATTCTATAGGAAGTTCATTAGGAGATTCAATGAGATTTGTGCTCCAGTCCTAAAGACTATCAAAGGAGGATTGAAGACTAAATTCATATGGACTAAGGAAGATAATGAGGGGTTTGAAAGGTTGAAAAGAGAAGTAGCCATTCAACCTATATTGTTGTTACCTAACTTTGAAAAACCATTCATTGTGGAGTGTGATGCAAGTAGCATTGCAGTAGGAGCTTTCCTAAGTCAACAAGGCATGCCCGTGGCCTTTTTCAGTGAAAGAATCAATGAGGTTAAGTCTAGGTACTCTTCCTATGACTTGGAGCTATATGCTCTTGTGCAAGCCTTAAAGAAGTGGAGGAATTATCTATTGCCTAAAGATTTTGTTGTCTTCATAGAAAACCAAGCAATGAGTTACATAAACACTCAAGACAAGCTTGGCTTGAGACACAACAAATGGATGGAGTTCCTACAGTCATACACTTTCAATATAAAACATAAGAAATGGGTGCAAAACAAAGTTGCAGATTCCCTTAGTAGGAGACTAATTTCCATTCAAGAGATTCAGTTGCAGAGTACAGGAGTTGAAGTTTTTAAGGACATATATGAGGGAGATTCAGATTTCTTAGAGATTACAAAGTGTGCAAGAATTTTGAGAATCACTTTCACAGTGAGTTTGGAGGGTATACATTGCAGAATGGGTTTCTATTCAAAGGCAAGAAACTTTGTGTTCCAAAAGGCTCTATGATGGAGAACCTCATATAGGAGAAACATAATGGGAGCCTAAGTGGACACTTTGGACTAAATAAGACATTGGACTTAGTGGAAAGGTTCTACTGGTGGCCAAAGATGCAGAAGGAAGTTAGAAGATATGTGAAATAGTGTGGCATATATCAGAAGGCTAAAGGCACTTCATCAAATGTAGGACTTTACCAGCCATTACCCATCCCAAGTAGACCTTGGGAGTGCATAAGTATGAAATTCATAGTGGGGTTACCTAGGACTCCAACTGGTTTAGACAAAACATTTTTGTAGTGGTAGACAGGTTTAGTAAGATGAGCCACTTCATACCATGAAAAACAACACATGATGCCAACCATATTGCCTACTTGTTCTTCAAGGAAATAGTGAGGATTCATTGTCTACCAATGAGTATTGTTCCAGATAGGGATATGAAGTTCATGGGTCACTTTTGGAAGACCCCATGGAAGAGACTAGGTACAAACTTATCTCATGGATCTTCCTATCATCCTCAAATGGATGGGAAGATTGAAGTAATCAATAGAGTTCTTGGAAACTTACTTAGATGTGTGACAAAGGAATATGGACAAGGATGGGAGCAAGTTATTCCACAGGTAGAATTTTCCTATAATGATAGCACAAATAGGACGACATGGAAAATTCCATTTGAGATTGTGTATGGGGCACATCCAAGGGGTGTGATGGAGCTCAGAGACCTCAAAGGATATGAGGGAGTTAGTGGACATGCTGATGACTTCGTAAAATCAATGAGGGAAGTTCATGAACAAGTGAAAAAGACCTTAATGGAAGCCAATCAGAAGTTGAAGGCTAAAAGAGATGAGGGGAGAAGAGATTTGCAGTTTAAAGTGGGTGAGTTAGTAATGGTGTTCCTAAATAAGGAAAAGGGATACCTAGTAAGCTACAAATGAAAAGGATTGTACCTTGCAAGATATTGGCTAAGTATAGACCCAATTCTTACAAGGTGGAGTTGCCCAAGGAGATGTCAATTTCTCCAATCTTCAATGTGAAGGATTTGATCAAGTATAAGGAGCCAGATATGGATGAGTTGCAGTACAGTACAGAGGTGCATAGGGATGTGGGAGAGTTCAAGACTCTGGAACAGGTCAAGCCACAAGTGGAAAAGATATTGGCTTCAAGAGTAAAGAAGAAGAAAAGACACAAAGTCTATATGGAGCATCTAGTGAAGTGGAGACAACAACTAGAGTAAGAAGACATTTGGAGAGCTGAGAGTGACTTCAGGAAGCATGGAATCAGTGATGAGTTCCTAACACCATAGGTACCTTAACTTATTTTTGTAGGGGGGGATGGTGCAGGAGCACCCTAAGGTCTTTAAGAATATATTTAGTCATTTTGGCTTGTAGGTTTTGTTAGAATAATAAGCAGAAAATGCAAATATTAATGCACGGAAGAGAACACAAAGAAACAAAGATTTAACGTGGTTGACCCAATCCCTGGGCTACATCCACCAACAATGAGTCCAATATATTTATTATTATCGAGTAATTACAATCTGAAACCTACAACTCAATACCGCCATAGGAAGCTACGGAAATCCCTCATACAATAATGAATCTCAAAACCCTAAGCCCTTTACACACGTATTTTTGACATAACCTAATTAGGGCAAAAATAATCTGACTAATAGAAAATTGATGGTCGACCCTTTACAATATTATTAAGTCATTTTTGGCCCCATCAGGGGCTCTTCCCCTTGACCCTGCCTAGGGCGCTGCCCCAGGACCCCGCAAGGGGCTCTGCCCCTTGACCCCGAGCTTGGGGCCCATATAGATATGTATGGGGGGAGCCGCGCTAAAAGAAACTAAGTCTGATAAGGCTCCACATACATAACAGGTTGGTTTCGTCAACCATCCATGAATAAGGACTATGTTATAAAGTCCCTAGTGTGTTTTAGGTGTGTTTAGTGCTAGGATAGATTAGGGTTTGTGTGTGGTTGAGTCAAGTTGATTCTAGGGGTCTAGTACCTAGAAGTCAACCAAAAGGTCAAAGTGTTGACCAAAATACCAAAATGGGAATATTTTTAATTTTTTAATGTTTTCAAGTCATTTGGGGTCATTTGGTAAGGTTTGAAACCAAATAGGACCATCAAAGTGGAGAAAGTGTCAATTTGACAAAAGTTGTCAAAGTTGTCATGACAACATTTCCTAGATTTTAGGAATCAGCTCTTATGATCGCCAAATCTTGACCAGAGGGTCTAGACATGAGGGATGAGAGTATATAAGGTGAATTCAACCCTAATCTGACAGTTATATTTCATATTGTATGGACTGGTTATTGAAAAGAACCAATTTACACTATAATTAAGATACAGAGTCATCATCCATCATTTTTGTGGATTGAATGGATTGAATGAAAGAATTGAGAGTGTTTTAAATTTATTTCCTTAGATCTCTGTGGCATTGGATTAGTTAATTGTTCTTTATGGTTAGCTTTTGTTTAATTTCTTGTATTGTGTGAGTTCACTGGCCAGTTTTGGTCCAGTCATGTAAAAGATGGCTTTTCTTGGTGTTCCCATGGTTCAAACTCCATGACCACTTGGAATAAATTAGATCCTTGTATATAATTTTTAGATATGAATTTTGGAGTGTGTGTGTGTGTGTGTGTAGGGGAAGCTTGAGAACATTCAGGCCCTAGGCGAGTACTGGTTATTCTGGCTAGGGTAACTGAACAGTGCAGAGGCAATGGAGGTTTTTGAGTGATTGGTAAGTGCCACTAGAGGATAGAGGAGTGTGGGGGAATGAATTTTAGACTTTATTATGGAAGGATAAGTTATGAGGAACTCAAATGATCAACTAAAGAAGCCCAAGAAACCAAACCAGTCTTCATGCCCTAGAAACCCTTATTTTTAGGGGTTTGGTGAAAGTCCATTGTACAGACAAGATTGGAATCAGAGACCTAGATAATCTTTAAGGTGAGGAAAAACCCACAAATAATATGCAATTTTTTTTCTAGGGGTGTTAATTTTTTTTAGGAGAAAATCCACCTTTTCGGTGATTGGGGGGGCTAATAGGCCTAAAAGACTAGTAATTTGGAACCCGATTGGAAAATGGGTGAAAGATCCACAAAATTGGATCCATAGGGGTTGGATTAGAGCTAAGAGGATTCAAGAACCAATCCACAAGAATTTGACACCATTGGAATGGTAGGAGGTTAGTGAAGCCATGGATGTGATAAGGTTATAGAGGAGAGTCTAGTGAAGGGTTTGAAGTTGTTGGTGAGATCCTTGTGTGTGAGGGGATCAAAGAGGTATCCTCTAGTTAGGGTAGAGATAGAGACCCTAAGGAAGACCAAGATAAGGTCTTAGAGAGAGCTAGAAGGTTCTAGGAGAGGATCTCCCCATCAAAGTCATAGAAAGTGCATATGTGAAGATTGATCAGTTTGCAGAGAAAAGTGAAGAAGAGAGCAGTAAAGAGCCTGAGGACTACAGGAACTTTGTGTATTATGAACCTGATACTATACCTAAGACACATGAAATAGTGATTGGACAACAACCATTTCAACCACTAAATTCATCAGTACAAACCTTGTTGCAACCCGAGATGCTAACTATAGAAACTGAGTCATAGATAGAGGGAACCGAGTCTGAGACTGAAGAAACTGAGTCACGGACATAGGGAACCAAGTCACAGACAGAAGCACGTGAGTCTCAGATAGTGGAACCCAAGTATCAGTTGGATGAACAAAACAAAATGTTTGAGCATGGTGAACCTAGTGGATCAAGCCCAGAATAAAAAAAGGAAGGAACCTATACTTGCCAAATATGTCAGAAGGCATCATGCACCTAAGAAAATAATTGGAGATCAGACATAAGATATAATGACAAGGAAAAAACTTAAAGGTACATGTTTTCTTAGTGAAATTGAACCTAGAACCATTAAAGATGCATTGAACTATGAAATCTGGATAGAAGCCATGAATGAGGGTGAAAGCACAATATTTTGTCACCCCTAAGGCTAAATCTGGGCACTTTTCCATGTTAGACTCAGCCGAGTGCTACTCGTTCGAGTATGCCAAGCATTTTAAATACTCAAAAAACAACCACTAGCCCCTCATTTTCACATTGAGGGGCTACGATTGAGGTTGAGGAGCTGAGAGAGAATACTCGGCTGAGTTTGAGGTAGGTCCCTTTTTTTTTTTTTTTTTAAATGTTTTACTGTATAAATATATATATGTAAAATGAATTTTTTTATTTAGCATTGTAATTTTGCTATTTTTTTCTTCATTTTCAAGAAATAAATTTTTGTAGGTCATATACTTGATGTTATTTAAAAACATAAACGCAAACCCAAACCCAAACTTAAACGTGAACTCAAACTTACACATATAATTTACCCAAAATTTTGAAACATAAACGTAAACCCAAATACAAAATTATGAAACATTTACACGTAAACTTAAAAACCTAAAATCATATAATTTAACCAAAACGTAAACTAGAAGCATAAATTTTGTTTCGTGAATCTAGTTATTCTTTAGTAATCTGAAGCAATCGTTACAGGGAATTAATTTAGGATACATGACTATATTATTACTTGAGAAGGTGCCAAAAAATATTTTTGTCACAACTTGATCATTCTAGACATTTTCATTATGTAGACAAATTTCAAAATTATCACATAACAAAACCCTAAGTCTTACATACTAGGTTACATAAATCAATTTGTATATATTAAAGTCTTAAAATCACTTAAGTTATGTAAATGTGGAATCTTTTTTTTATGTATTTATGCTTAAGGGGATGTCATGAATATTTTTGTTCAGATGGACATGTATGTGTAGATATTTATGTTAATATGTACATGTGCAATTCTCACTGTTTAAAATTTATGAACTTTTGTTTGAAAAAATGTTTCATGTTGAAGACATATTTCTACAAGAGATGGATCATGTAATCAGGCAATTTAGCTCACTATATCAGCCTTCGAGCATTTTTCTACCAACTTTTCCAACATTTGAAAGACTGACCCTATTTTCACATAATGACAGTCATATCAGTAATGACCTTGTGTTGAAATAATGTCATTTTAACTATTCTTTGGTTTTGCATGTGTAGACACCTCAAATTGTCCTTTTCCATTTTTATATTAATTTAATTAATATTCCCTATAACAATATAGTTAATTCTTATAGATTAACTATATTTGTTATATTCGACTATTTATTTAATTTTATTAAAT
>MU223827.1:103979-115319 GCA_018584345.1 Thuja plicata | reverse complement strand
TAAATTAAATTAAATTTAAATCTTACTTCTCCTTGGTTTTGGCTAAATTCAGCCTAATCACACTTAAAAGGTAAATAAACCCATTTTAGCCTTAATCACTTGCACACACATGTGACTTTTTTTAAATGATTATTCCCTCCCTTTGAAAAGTCAACTCCTCACTTTAACCTCTTAATCCTAGCCACTCATTTCTTTTACCTCTTAATCTCCTTCACTCCCACCAAAACCCTACCTAACCCTTCATCTCAACTACTCATTTTTCACCTCTTAATCTCAACCCTTCATTTTTCATGTCAATTCCATAAAAGGAGGCCTCACTCCTCATTTTGCAACTAGAGTAACTAGTGTGAGAGTAACTAACTAGTCAGTGAATTGAGTATTCTTGCATTCTTGCATTTTTGCATTCTTGCACACTTGAGCACTTGAGCACTTAGCTTAGATCTCACATTTTGCATAATAGCTTAGATTCATTTCTATAGCTTAAAGTTAGAATCTTGCATCTTTACTTTTAGTTTTATTTTCATTTCAATTTAGTTGTTAACTTCTTGCATTTACATTCTTAGTATAGACCTTGCATTTTGCATTCATCATTTGAAAGATTTGGGGCAAGTTCCACATACTTGTGCTCAAATCTTCATCATTTTGCATTCATCATAGTGGGATGTTATTGCATTGTGTTGGGAGAGCACACCCACAAAATCTCTAAGAGAAAATCAAACAAGTCTTGGGTGCACTTGTTTTAGCTCATTGGAGGTTGTAGTGAAAATCTAGTTGTGTTTCAAGTTCTTTACATGCTTTGATTTATTAGTATATCTTGTGTTTGCATGTTTTGACTTGTTGTGCAGCTGCAGGTATTTTCATTGCATACAGCATGCAGCTTCCATGAACATAAAGGAAAATTCTAAAAAGTAGTATAGGATAGAATGTATTGTAGCTTATCCAATATTATCAACTCGTAGGCTTAATTTACAAGTTGTTAAATAACAACTTCAACATCCAGTATTTTCATGAGCTGTAAGTCTATAAGTAACCAAAACAAACACATTATTTTCTGTTAGTGATAGCTATTGTTTGACTTCTTACTTTGGACCAACTCAGGAGCAATGCATTTTAAGGAAGGCAAAAGTGGTACCACAACATCCTCAACATCATATTCCTTCTTATAAAAGGGTCCACACAATTGGAAAGGTATAATGGTCAACTCAATCAAAATAATGTTGCTTGCCCCATCAACATCACTATTATCATGTAAAATAAAGGCATCAGATTTTTCATACCATAGTCAATACTCTATTATTCCTTTCAAGTATCTGAAGATTGTTTTCACAGTAGCAAGGTGTGTCTCTTTAAGATCTGCTTGATATCTTGCCACAATTCCAATTGCATTAGAAATATATGGTCTAGTGCGAGTTAGATATTGTAGACATCCAATCATTGATCTGTACTTTGTCTAAAAACACTCTGAGTTTCATCATTATTAGTAAGTTTATAACTAGTCACCATGGGTATCCCAATAGGTTTACAATATTCCATTCCAAATTTCTTCAACATTTCCTTAAGATACTTGGTATGAGATATAAAGACACCATTCTTGTTCTGACTAATTTGCAAACCAAGAAAAAATTTCATCTCACCAATCATTGACATTTCAAATTAATTTTCCATCTCTTTAGAGAACTTTTTATTCATTTCATCATTACCCCCAAAAATGATATCATCAACTAAACTTCTATGATTAGAATTCCATCTTCACCAGTTCTTAAGTACAAATTACTATCTGCATTACCTTTTCTAAAATCAAGACGAAGTAGATACATATCTAGTCTTGCATACCATGCTCTTGGTGCTTATTTAATTCCATACAACAATTTCTTCAACTTGAATACCATGTCTTCATCTTCTATCAAAGGAAATCTATTAGGTTGCTCTATGTATACATCTTCCTCTAGATCTCTATTCAAAAATGTAGATTTCACATCCATTTGATATACCTTAAAGTCTTTATGTGCAACATAAGAAAGAAATAATCTCATAGCTTCCAACCTAGCAACATGAGAAAATATTTTTTCAAATTCTATGCCTTCTTTGTGCGAGTATCCTTTACAAACCAGTCTTTCCTTGCTTCTTACCACTATTCCTTCTTCATCCATTTTGTTTCTGAAAAACCCATTTAGTTCCTATAACATTCTTCTTTTTAGGTCTTGGAACCAATTCCCAAGTGTTGTTTTTCTTTATCTGTTCTAATTCTTCTTGCATATCTTTAGTCCAAGATTCATCTCTACATGCTTCATCGGTAGATTTCGGTTCAACTTGAGAAATCAAACAAATTCCATCTCTTGCTTTTGATCTTGTCATCATTCCTTTATTTACATCACCAATGATTTGATCTTCAAGATGATTCTTCTTAACATACCTTGGATTCTTAGGAGTTCTAGTAGGCTCAATTGATTCATCTTCGATCTCATTATCAATCTCAAAAGGTTCTTCAGGATCAACAGTGACCTCCTTAATCTCAGTAGTCTGATTAAAGTCATACATTCTCTCCTGAATCTGAAATATTTCATCTATTCTTACATTGGCACTTTCAATCATCTTCCTCAATTTCAGATTAAAAAATTTATAAGCTTTTCTCTTAGTGGAATAACCAAGGAAGATACATTCATCACTTCTAGCATCAAACTTCCCTATCTCATCATCTCTTTTGAATATAGCATTTACTTCCAAATATTCTAATATATTTTACAGTAGGAGTACGATTAAACCATAATTCATAAGGAATTTTGCTTGTACCTTCTCTGATCTGAATTCTATTCAAGGTGTACACAACAGTACCAACATCTTATTTCCAATGTACATGTGATACATTTCCTTGCAGCAACATAGTCCTAGCAACATCTAATATTGTTCTATTTCTTTGCTCTGCTATCCCATTCTATTGTGTGTCCCAGGAGAAGATGTTTTTCTATATATTCCATGCTCTTCGTAGTAGGTATTTAACAAATCTGAAGTAAACTCACCACCTCTATCTGATCTCAAAAATATTATCTCCAAGCCTGATGCATTCTCAACTTTTGCTTTGAATATCTTAAATTTGTCAAACGCCTCAGATTTTTCTCTTAAATATGTAACCCACATCATTTTAGAAAAGTCATCAACAAAAAGTATAAAATACCTTTCACCGTAATAAGATCTTGTTCTTATAGGACCACACATATCTATATGTACCAGATCCAACTTCCCTTTCGCTGAATAAGATTTGCTTTTAAAAATTATTTTAGTTTTCTTCCCCATAACACACTCTCTACACATAGTGTTAGATGGTTTCACAATCTTAGGTAGATCTCTAACTACATTAGTCAAACTTGCCTTCACAATATTATCAAAGTTAACATGACAAAATATTTTATGCCATAACCAACTGTCATCAACCTTTGCAAAAAGATAAGAAACCTCAGATGTATTCAATTCAAATACATTACCTCTGAATTTAGTACCAGATGTGATCAAGTCACCTGATTTACTTCTGATAGAACATTTCCCATTAATGAAGTTCAATTGATAACCCTTGTCTACGAGTTTCCCAACACTTAACAAGTTATGCTTAAGTCCATCAACAAGAAACACAATTTCGGTATTAGTTTTTCCATCCAATGAAATAGATCCAACTCCAATGATACTTTTTCAAATTAACAAACTTATTTTTATCTCCAGTCATGTGATGTGAACAGCCACTATCTATAACCCATTCAGATTTATTTTCAACACGAGATACTAAGGCTTTTTCTTCATGTATAGGTTCATCATCCTTAATAGAAATAAATCTAATCTCATCATAGTCAATAGCTTCATCATCATAAACACCTTCACTAGCATAATAACATTCCTTGTCTTTTGGATACTTTGATTTGTAAAACTTAGGTTTATGCTTTGGAACCCTTGTAGGACATCGAGATGCAAAATGACCTATCTTGTTGTATGAAAAACATTTCAAATGTAACTTTCCTTCAAATCTACCCTTACCTCTCTTTTCTCTTCTAGCGATCATGGCCACAAATTCATCTAGCTTCCTTTATTCATCTTTTATCTATTTCCATTCATCAACATATTCTCCAAGTTCTTCTCTTAAGTCACTATTGTTGGTGCTCACAATTCTAGATAAGGTCTTTTTGTTTCTATGCACTGTCGCCTTAAATGTTGTTTCAAATTTAGGTAGAGAATATCCCAACTCTGCAGCCTCAAAAGTAGTTAGCTTTCCAATAAACATCCCTCTATTGAAGTTTTTTGTCAAAATTATAATCTCTTCTATGGCTTGTACTTACTTCTATATACAGGTGTCAAGGATCTGAGAATCTTTGCAATCACTTCTTCCTCATTGTAAATACCTCCAAATTTTCTTAAGCCCCTAACAACTTTAGTAACTCTCTGTGCATAAGCTCTAATGTTCTCATCATCTTTCATTTTCAATGATTCCATCTTTGTCTTCCAGTTTTATAACTTTTCCTGCTTTGTACAATTATCTCCTTCATATAGTGCTTCCAATCTTGTCCAAATTTCATGTGCATAATCTAAATATTTTACTTCTGTGAATTCACCTTCAGAAAGTGCACTGATCAATACTTCTCTTGTGACCATGTTACATGAGAATAACTTATTTTCATCTTTAGTAGCTTTATCCAGTTCATCCTCAGTCTTTATCTGTTCCTTTCTTTTAGTGATCATCCAGTAGTCGATTACCAAACATAGAAAATGTGTTCTCATCTTGTTCTTCCAACTGTCAAAGTTTTCAGGATCAAATTTCTAACTATCCTTCCTATAGTAAGTCATCTTCAGGATCACTTAATATTTTAAGCTTTCTCTCTAAAGACTAATAGCTCTGATACCAATTGTTAGGAATAAAAATCCACCAACACAACTGAGAAAGGGGGGTGAATCAGTTGTGAGATAGACTATTAAACATTAAAATTTATAAACCAAAACTTCAATCCAAATGATAACATAGTAAATTCCAACACAATAATACAATCCTTTGTTGTCGAGAAAACCCTATTAAAGGTAAAACCCCAGTGGGAATTAGCACCCACAAATAATGTACTGAGAGTATAGTATCTTTGTTAAAAGATTTAGCCCTGTTAGAAGCTTATTACAATATTAAAGTACATAGTCCCTATTAAAGGACAAACCCTATTAGGAGTCAAGAGTAATAGTGGGATCACTGCCCAGGCACACTGCCCAAACAAGGTTAAATCTACCCTCAAGGATTTACCATCTGAACAAGTGTATATAGGAAATATACAATCCAGTGAACTGACTGATAGCAACTGTCTTTTCTTGGTTAGTTCTAATGAAGTACAATATTCATAAACTTTGCTCTACATCTAGCAGTCAATCAAGCTTCTCAACTTCCACACATCTCTATCTCTTTCAATCACCTTCTCTTCATACACGCACACTTTCAAAAGAAAAGATCTCTCATATATATCCAATTACAATAATTTATTAGGTCGTCCAATTAAGTTTTCCCAATATAGATTTAATTATTTAACCCCTTATTAAGATACACATGGTACCTATACCAAGTAAACACCAATGAGAATTCATCAAATATAATCCAAGATTTGTAATCTATGCTCTCAATCCACAATAAATGGTACAACTCCGAAGTCGACAACAAATAGGTCTCCTCCAAAATACATGCCACAGATGACGTCACCAACAATGATTTGACTTATGACCCATGCCAAAAATTCCTCAACATGTCTTCTATCATTTCTTAATCTCTCATAACCTGAATCATCATCGCATGTAAGATATCCCTAGAATACAAAGACTCATTCTATCAAACATCACTGTCACAGTCCAGAAACTAGTCTTCACTAAAACATTTGTAACTTATCTAATATGTAACATTAAGCCAAGAATCCTTAGGAATAAGATTATCATACATCCTTCTACATATCATCATCTTCGCTGATTCTGATTCATTCGTACAGTATCCGTATACTTTTTTCAGTCATCATACAATAGTAACAACTAGTCTGTTCAGCCTCCAAAGAAAACATATGTTGACATCAGTGACAAAACATGAATGCCAACAACATCAGTAGTACCCAAGTTTTCAACAACATCCAACACTCCTTTCTTATGCCAAAATGTAAGCTTTTAAATAGCACAAAGACATGTAATACAATAAAATTATGATTGTGTACAAGATAGGTGAGTATGCTTGTGAAGCAACTGCACACCACACATAATTATGATCCTTACTCAATATCAATGTAAAACATGCATATAGACATGATGACATGATGACTTGTTGGACAACATAATTTAATAATTTTAAAGAATATGCACAAGATGTTTTTTTTAAACAACTATTACAAGAAGAAAAATACCAATGGCTATGGTGGGGCTTCTTAAGATGCTACACATAGTATAACTAGAGTATCGCCCAAGGAAGGATGAGGGACAAGTAATGCCTCCATATAAAAATACAGATTGGAAGTGACTCAAAAATGGTGTCAGACCCAAACTCACATCCACGAATTGCTTACTCTTGGCTTATGATGTACGGGTAATACCAAAGAAATTTCAAGGAGAATAATGCCAAGAAAAAACCAATCACATACACATATAACTTCATAAGAAAAAGGGTATGATTTCCTCGAGTACCACAATAGGAAAACACATGAATAAACAAATTCTCTGTAAAAATGACAAAAATAATGCCATTAGAGAGAATATCTAGAGTGACATAAAATGTAATTAGGAAACAGTCTGAAACATTACCACCTATTTGGGAATAAAATCAACCCATGAAGAAGATAAATAAAGGTCAAATGCAGATTTAAGACAGTAATATTCATTGCATAAAAAGTAGCATCATGAATATATAGATTCAATTGCACACCTCAAATTTGTGAATAGAAAATCAAAGAAGAAGATGAGTAAATAACACAATTTAAACTTCCCAATTCACAACAAGATTGAATCCACAACCTAATTCAATCCATAACCCGATCAAATCCACCACCAAATCAAAATCCATCAACTATTTTTTCCCCCAAAGTCATTCCAATGAAAAATCCCACAAATTGATTTAATGAAACCCTCGCACAACCAATTCCTCCAAAAGTCCCAAATCGATTCCCTTAAATTTCTTCCCCAAAACTCCCCATAAAATTCCCTTCCCTCCCATAAAATGCCATGCATGGGAGAGGAAAAAAAATTAATAAGAAGGATTTAGAAATTGCCATATCAATTACCTCGTTATAATAAGACAAATCCCATATAATAATAATACCTTTCATTTATTTTTTATTCTTATAAAAATATTTATTTAATATTATCATTTGAATAATCAACAAAAAGATTTGTACGATTAGAAAAAAAAATCAATTACATAGGCTGACAAATTTCTAGCAAAAAATTTATTTTTTAGGGAGTAAAGCTCAGACAAATAGCCTATTAGCTAAATTAAATCATTATCTAAAAATATTTGTAGAAACATTGAGCTCAATGGAAAGGCAAGGCACCAATATATTTTTAATCAGCTCCATTGAACAACTTAGCCTCTCAAAATGCCTCAAAGAACACACAATTTTAATCATATTGATGACCAAGTAGAATAGGATATTCTAGCACATATTCCATCTTTAGTCACTATAGAGGATAATGAGTTTATATTGAATTCATTCACACTTGAGGAGGTTAAGAATGCAATATTCTCATTACCATATGATAAAGCACTAGGTCCAGATGGTTTCACAATGTTATTTTTCCAAAAACCCTAGGATATCGTAGGATTTGACTTGCTACTAGATATGGAAGAGTTAAGGAAGAATGGAGTTATGTTGAGCCACTCTAATTAAAAAAACATTGCACTTATCCACAAGACTAAGCAGCTTAAATCCTTTGCATAATATAGGCCTATCTGTGCGGCCTCACCCCAAACCATCATAGCTTTACTGCTCGATCACACTTTGATACTTTATGTTTTGATACATTGATACACTTTTTTATTATCCTAACAGAGACTCGAGATATTATGTTATGATGATGATTATATTATGTGGATTACATTTTGATATGGATTAGACCTAGAATAGGTGGTTGATTTTGATTATATATGTTTAGACAAGTGAATTAATGAGGAGATCAGATCATGATTAGACTTGACTATTTCATGGATGTTATGTCATGGTGATTAAGAAATTTTTATATTTTAAACATTTTGTATGAAAATTTCAATTAGGGACTTAATTCTACTTATTGATTAATGTTGCTAATTATGAATTGAAAATATATATATTATATGTGATTTTATCATCTTGGACTACTGATGCTCGAAGTTTAGTGTGCAAGAAAGGGAACCATGGAATTATTCAAAGAATCAAGGCTAAACACATGTGAATTGAGTAAGCCAAGGTTTAATCCAATAAGGGGTTGAAGCCTCATTGTAATGTGATCTTTATTGTAAACGTAATCTGAATGTGTGTTAATAGTTTAAAATTTATGTTGTTGTTAGACATGTCATTGTGAGTGTGATGTGTATTTTATTTGGTATAACTTGACACTTGTATTTTCCATGTGGATGGTGACATGTCAAATTAGGGCTTGGGAAAGAATCACCTAATCTTATATGATATTATATTAATCCCACTTGCATATAGATGTCTTGTAAGGATCACATCATGTTGGAATTCAGATTTGAACTTTAGGGGCACCTTGGAGGAGTTAAAAGTAACCCTAGAGTGTATTTTTAGCCAAAATTAGTTAACCCTAAGGGGGTACCTTGGGTTAGGGCTAGTTTTTACCTATGGGAGAAACCTAGGTCACCATGATGACTCTCCAAAATGCCTACTTTTCAAAAGTGGCGAAAATAGAGATGGCCACATGCATCTAACTTGTCCCACACTCTTTACTAAACTCACAATTAAGAGGGGAGACAAAAGGCTAGATGTCATATTTCATTATTTCTAGGTTTTGAGTACACTTTTGGGGGTATTTTTAGAAGGTTTTGGGAGACTTAGTGGGTGTTCGCCCACTCTCTAATTTTAGAGACAATTAGGGTTTGGATAGAGGAAGGATAAGGATTTGGGCTCTTCTCAAGTCTCATTTTGCCATAACACATTTGGAAGGTTGGTCAAATTTGCCATGAAGTGCTTTTTTTGTTGTAAGAAGATTTGGATGTTATTGTTTTATGAATATGAAATCTTGTATGGTGTTCATGTATGTAATCTTGTATAGTGTTGTTGTATGTAAATTTATTGTCATGTGTTGGGTTGGGAATGAATTTAAATTTTTGTATCAATTCTTATTCTTTTAGATTGGGAGTGTTGTTCATGGGAGTTAAGGCATTACTCACCCTTTGGGAAGGGAAGAAGTGGCCTTGGGTGAAGGGGTTAGTTGGGCTCTCTATTGTAGTGAGAGTCTCTTCTCTTGGAGAAGAGGGGTAATTTCATGGAGTATGGGTTCCATGAAGTCATGTTGTAAATATTATTTTTGGTATAGAAATGATCAAATGTGTATATGAAAGGAATGTCAATATAGCCTTGGCGAGGCATGGAAAAAAAAAACTCTTGTTGAGAAATTTGGAAATTTCAATGCCATTCTCCTCATTGGAAAATCCCACCTTCACCCTACTTCAATTGGTTTGGAAAACTCATTTGTGAAACCTTGGTTGGGAGTTTATTGTTGTTTTGTGCATATAAGATGTTTGTGAAAATTTAGATGTGAAATCTTGTTTAGCCTTGGTTCTCCAAGCTCGGGGGTGGTCTCCTTGAGACCTTGGTTGGGAGGTGAGCTCCCCATGGTTTCCCTCATGAAATTTATAGGTTTTTAAAGTCATGAATATGGTGAAAGAAGTTTGAAATAAATTCCTATTTGGGGCTAGTTGTGTGTAAGCAACTTCAATATTTCATAGTCACTCATTTGTATTGAAATTTATTCTTGTTGATTATTGTAATGTTTATTTTTGAAGTTTTTCAAGCTAGATGTGAAGAGATCTCTTTCTTTATGTAATGATTCATTAAAGGAAGAAATGTTGCATACCATCCATGTATTGTGTAGATTTATCATCTTGAAGATGTGTAAATGTAGATTGTAAGATTACCATAATGTAAATGATGGAATCTTTAGTTCATGCATATTGCATTCTATTTCTTAAAATAAAAGGAGTTAACCATACATGTTTAGAGGGATACCCAATATTGAAAGAGAAAGACAATATAATATTTTCATTTCGTAAAAATTTTGAGGAATTGTGAATCTTGAAACCTCCATAATGTAAGTAAATGTAAGTCTTCAAGTTATTGGAACACTCCATTTCTCCCTTTTAAAGTCTCTAATTCCATCTCCATAGATTCAACTCTCTACAATAAAAATCTCCATTTCAATCTCAACTCTTGAGAAGAAGAAATAACCTTGATAACAATAACAAATCAAACTAGTTAGTATGTTAATATAAAAATCAACTAATATTTTTAGTCTTCTTAGTATATTGCCCTTATAAATCAATCCATTGCATACAATGGTCTATTGCAAAAAATTCAATCAAGAAAATCAATATAGAAGAGCTTATAATAAACAAAGCCCATGACACATTCCAGATTTAGAGAAAAAATACTCTCTGATATTTGTATGAGAAATGAAATATTCTTCTTACCACAGAGAATATTCTTTTTCCAATAAAATCTCTCTCTAATTAATTTTGTATCCTAATCTCACTAACATAACCATGTAATTTAATCCTAAATTCTAAATTAAACCTACCTTGCTTTTGCCCTTTTTTGTGGGCCCCACCTTAACCTCTTTATCTTTTTGCTTGCACATTAGACTGTGTTAAGTCTAAAAAATAAATTAAAATATTTAAGGGGGCTGCACTACTTGGGTTATGCACCACCCTTGTTGTCACATCTTTCTAAGCCTTGACATGTCCTTGCCAAAGTCAACCCTCTCTCCATGCAATATTTACCTTGGAGGATGGGAGATTGGTGATTATAGGACATAATAACCCGGCCAAAATAACCCTGGATAGAATAACCCAGCCACAATAACCCGAGGATAAAATAACCCACAACCAAAATAACCCATGGACAAAATAACTCCATAAGATTATAGAGAAAGGAAAATAAATTTTATAAATCACAAGTATATTTCAAAAAAAAAAAAAAATTTCAATTTTTCAATTAAAGTGTCAAATTATGAGCAATGCATCTTATATAATCTAAAATATTATTATTTTCATAACCATCAACTACTTTTTTTAGTCTTTCTTTGAGTTCACGGTGGTTTTTCCTGCTTGGTTGTGAAGTGTGTCCAACCATATATTTCTCTATTTTA
>MU223827.1:74525-103735 GCA_018584345.1 Thuja plicata | reverse complement strand
ACGCCAGATCATTTTATTGACACCTTCTCGATGAAGCAAAAATGTGTAACCATTTAAAATGAGTAATTTCTTATTTTTTGACTGGTTAAAAATTGAAGAGGCATTGTATATATTAAAAATTCTCAAATTTTTCTTGATTCCCTAAAAGTATATTTATTTTTGTATACTTTTATGAAAACCCCTAGGAAAATTTAATATAATATTCAAAAAATTATATTAAAAAAAAATATTTTTTTATGAATTTTGATTTCTCTTTTTTGTATCACTCTACACACTCTTAATTCTTCTCCCTTTTTTCCTTCTTTTACTTCTCTTAATTCTACATCTTTATATATCCTCATAATGCCTCTTCATAATGCCTTTTGACTTATATCTTTTCATAATAACTCTTACTTAGCTTATTCCCACGAATTTGTCTTTATTTCTATAATTATTTACCATTTTATAAGTTATTTAAGCATATAAAAGATGTTTTAAGGTTATTTTAGGAGTATATAATGGATATATCATCTAAAAATGACCTAAATATCCTCTATGGTGCCTCACAATGCCATTTTTAGCATACTAACTTGATCTAAAATGACCATGGGTTATTTTGTCCATGGGTTATTTTGACCATGGGTTATTGTGTCCTTAGGTTATTATGGCGGGGTTATTGTGTCCAGGGTTATTCTGGCTGGGTTATTATGTCCGGTTACCGAGATTGGTTGGTGGGCCTTTGCATCATCACCTCCTTGCTTGAAACCTGCACCACCTTGGGATGTCTTGTAATTGCCATGCAAAATCCCTTGTAAAAGGATGTAGTAGGATATATGGTGGGCCCCCAAAACAAGTCATGTCAACCTCCACTTTTTCATGGGAATTCGATCCCCCTCTGCATTTTGAACTTTGTGGTGGGAAATGATAGTTTAATAAGTTAGTAGATTAGTTAGGTTAGGGGATTATTTGATAGATAGATTAGATTATTATGTAATTAGTTGATAGTTTAAGTTAGTTAATTAGGTCTATTTTTTTATTATTTTTAATTCTTAATTGGGTAGCATTGTATACATATATAAATTGATTTAATGATGTAGCTTAGTTTAGTTAGTAGAGTAATAACTTTTTGGTTATGAAAGATGAATGGATTTATTAATATGATCTAAATTTAATTGGTATTGGAACAACATATTAAAATAATAATTAATCATTTTAATTAGACCCCTTGTTAGAGTAATAAAGTGATTCCACTTATTAATTAAATCATATTGATTTAATTATTTAGTCACTTATTATCTCTCTTTTACTTAAGCTAAACTTTAGGCATTTAATAATTAATTATTTTATTAACTATTACTATGCAACCTAGATATTTCCCTTTTAGGGTTTCGGTATCCTTTTATAAGGATTTTCTCTTTGTAAATTATTCAATTTGATGGTTATTAATTAATTGAGGATGTTATTGCATTAAGATTTTTTCTCCATTGTTTGCACAAGATGTTTCCTCTTCCATCAATCTGTTATTTTTGGCCTCCATAGCTTTTTTGCTTCTCTCTTTCTGTGACATGTTTGCATACAGGTGATTCTTGGGAGCTGTGGGTTGATAGTTTTCATCAACTCCAATATGGTATCAGAGCTCTAGATCTTCATGCCCTTGTTCTCTTCATGAGAGATTTGGCCTTGTTCTTTAATCTGTGTTTTTGAGAGGTTTTTGTCTCAGATTTTAGTGGTTTTTGGGAGGATCTTTTGTTTGGAGTAGTTTGAGCAAAATTTGACATCTGGGTTGTGTCCAGAATACCCCCAAAACTCCTATTTTTATATAAGGCACGTCTTATTTGGACACAGTTGAAATATGGGCCCTCTTTTTTTGCTTGCATGGCCTTGGCACATTTTTGAGGCAAAAAACTGCCTCGATTTCCATGCCGCTGATGTCAGCAACCACAAGCCCCAAGATTTTTGAAATATTTTCAAAAATAAAAATAAAAATAAAAATAAATTGTGTTTTTTTTATATAAAAAAAGCATGTGTTTTTTTTCTTAAAAAAGAAAAATATAATATTTTTTTATTGTTTTTTTTATTAAAAAAATAATATTTTTTCTGCCATTTTGGTGGGAAATTTGGAGGTAGAATATTTTTTGGAGGAATTGCCAGTTTAGCAGGGCTCCACCAATTTTGGCTGAGGTTTCATGAGGTTCACTTTTGTTTTGACCTCCCGGTGGTTTTTTGCTCATATCTAGAGCAAACGGAGACTAATTTTTGACTTCCTTATATCGTCAGAAAGCTCTTTTCGAGACAAACGTATTTTTAGAGGGTAGATTTTATGAATTTTCTATGTTGTAAAATTTTTCACCTGTCAAAGTTAGCAATCTATTTTAGACTCTGGGAGCCATATCTTGCTCTTCTAGACTCCATTTTTTGACTTCCTCATGGCGTCGAAAAGCTGGTTCTATCCTCTTTCTTCTTCTATGAGTCTCACACTCAGATTCTACTCCAAGTATCTATGTATTCAATTTTTTTCTTTATGGCATCCTGGTAGATATCTTGGATGTTTCAGGTCCTGGGATCGTTTCCTTCTGTGAACATTGTATACACCTTTTTTCTATAGCTTTCTTTTGTAAACGCACTGAAATAAAGGGCCTGCAGTTGCATATCTGGGATCTTGTACACCTTGTACTTGTTTCTACTTGCACTTAGTTATAAAGTGTCATGGGGGGTTATAATATTTTGCCTTTTGTGCTCATCCACCTTTGTCAAGTGAGTGTCCCTTCCACAATATTAGCCTCATGATGTGTGTCTAGAAGATCATTTCTTCTACTTCAACATTGCCCTTTATCCTGTGCTTGTACCTTTTTTTGCACTATTGGTGTTCTTGATTCTTCTTCTTGCAGTTATTTTTGGCATTGCATTTCAGTGTTCCTGTCAGACCTCTCCATGTTCAGCATTATGGGGGGATATCTTTTGTTGGTTCTAATGCTTCCTTGGTTCGATGGAGTGATCTATGTATTTAGTATTTGTTCCTATGTACTAGACAGATGCAGTGGTTGGTACCTATGCATTTCAGTGAGATGGATCATTTACCATATGGACACTCTTCTTTCATTCCTATTTTGGAGGCATTCTTCCATCGATCAGCTCTTCAGACTTTGTTTAAAGTCTTCTCTACCTCATCATGTTCTATTACAGTGGAAGTTCCAGCAGTTATTTTTTGACAGTGTTTGCAGCTTCATGCTTCAAAGGTGTTCTACATGTTCTTTCTTTGTTACTATTTTCTGGGACTTTCTCTAGTTTGGAGGCTTCTTTTGTCCTTCACTAGGCTTCATCTTTTTTTGGAGAGGGGTTTTTTCCACTGGGCTTTCTCTTTTTCTCCTCTTTACAGAGATTTTTTGTATTGGGTACCTCATCAGGCCTTGTTGCTGGGACCCATTTTTCCTGCTTTCAGTAGCTGTTTCTAGATTTTTAGCTTCTCCCTAAGTTTATCTTAAGGGGGGGTGTTAGAGTAATAAAGTGATTCCACTTATTAATTAAATCATATTGATTTAATTATTTAGTCACTTATTATCTCTCTTTTACTTAAGCTCAACTTTAGGCATTTAATTATTAATTATTATTATGCAACCTAGATATTTCCCTTTTAGGATTTTGGTATCCTTTTATAAAGATTCCCTCTTTGTAAATTATTCAATTCGATGGTTATTAATTAATTGAGGATGTTATTGCATTAATATTTTTTCTCTATTATTTGCACAAGATGTTTCTTCTTCCATCAATCTGTTATTTTTGGCCTCCATAGCTTTTTTGCTTCTCTCTTTCTATGACAGGTTTGCATACAGGTGATTCTTGGGAGCTGTGGGTTGATAGTTTTCATCAACTCCAATACCCCTAACATTAGTTGTTTAGGTTATTTTAAAATTGTGAGATTTGTGAATTAATTTTATAGGGATTTTGGCCTAATATTTTGATTAGCCTATTAGAGGAATGGATTTACTCAATTTATTCAAATGTATAGTTAATATTAATTTAAATTTTATCATCATGAAAAAGGGGATTATGTTACTCTTGTGTTCAAGGGGTGAGGGGTTATGTTAGATTTCAATTAGAAGTTAATTTAAAGTTTGTACTAGAGGATAATTTAATCATCTTATTAAAAGTTAATTTAAAGTTGTTTTGTGAAGGGATTGATGTATTAGGAATGCATGTGTTTTCATCAAAAGGGGAATAATTTTATTAATGATGTTGGTAGGTTAGGAAATCAGATTTGATTTCAGCTATTAGATTTTAATTAATAGTTGTTTGGTATAGTGAAATTGTTATTCAATTTTAAGCATGTCATTTGATAAATATTTCATGTATGTTATTTAAAAAGGGAGTAGAATATTAATTTGACTAGGTTTTGAGTTAGTAGTTAATGTTGAAAGAAAACTAAAACTAGATTTGCAAGAGTTTAGTTATAATATAAGTTAAGAGTTAAGTAAACATTAGGTCAACCTAATTCAACATATGTTCATAACAACTAACTACCATCATGATTCTAAACATGGAATCAGAGTTAGATCAACCTGAGTTAAGCATTCTTTTAACCTGTGAAACAAGTTGATGCCCTAATTTTGTATCTGTTTGTGGCATGACCCTAATTCAGTCTGCGTATATATCTTGTAACTCGAAGGTTAGCTCTACCTTGCTATCACCTTTCCAACTCAACCATGGTTAGTAGTACGTACTTATGCATTTTAAAAAAAAATTATGTGTATTTTGCCCTAGTTTTGGGCATGATATTTTGGTATCAGAGCCAATGTTTTGATACTAGGAACCTAACCCATTATGTTTCAACTCATTCAAAACTTAAATCATTGTGTAGGATTCTTGCAGTCACTAGAGCTAACTGATGAGGCAGAGTTCGTAGAACTCCCCATGCGGGGGTAGGACAGGAGGATCCACCACCTCCACCACCACCACCTCTAGCACCTTAGAACCCTAACCAGGATATTATGGATGTTCTCCAAAATCTGATTGTGGTGATTCAACAATGACTAACACCCATAGTTCTGCAGTAGGTTCCCGAAAGGGAAGCACATATTTCAAATAATGATAGAGAAGTTAGTAGAGAGAGGAGTAGGAGTCCCTCGCCCAGGTCTATTAAGGGACATGATGATCAGGAGGGTGAGTCAGTTTATCAGGTTGTACTGCTACGTAAGCCTAAGATACATGCCAGAGAGAGGCCCCCTAGAGATGTTGGAGATGAGATCCAAGAGTTATTATGACTCCACCCACCCTTGTTTTTGGGATCCACTAATGGGTCAGTAGCGGAGGCCTGGTTATAGAGTTTACAGCAATGTTTTGTATTTTGCCCTTATGGGAGTAATCTAAAGGCATGACTTGCAGTCCATCTCCTACAGGAGAAGGCTTCCACTTGGTGGGAGCAGGAGGTGTCCATAGGTGGAGTGAGTATTGACACACTCACTTGCAAGATTTTTGTGGCCCGTTTCCATGAGAGATATGTCTCCGAGCATTTCAGAAAGAGACAGATAGAGGAGTTCCATGATCTCCAATAGAGAGGCCTCACAGTGAACCAGTATGAGAGTTGGTTTCTCAAGCTCCTTCCATATGTTGATTACATGAAGGATGAGAAACTTCATATTCACAATTTCATTAAGGGGCTTGATATGTTTCTTCAGAGCATAGTACGCCTAGCATTTTCTACTAAGTTCAGAAGGGCAGTTGAGACGACACTTGTAGCTGAGGATATCCATACTAGAAAGGAGTCACGAGATCGGTCCCAGCACCAAAACCCATATTTTCAGTAGTCAGGGCAACAAAGACCCCTCAGAAAGGGAAACAGAATCACTCAGCAGGATCCTTTAAGGGTCAACAGTCTTAGCAGCAGAGATCCCAGCAAGATTCTAGACAGAGGCATTCACAGGGTTATCAAGGCTCTAAGCCCAAACAGTGGAAGTCTCAGGGCCCTAGGTAGGATCATAGGACATAGACCCCTCAGACACAGTCAGCTAGGACTCAGCAGTCCTCGAGGGGTGGATATAGTGGTTCTAGTAGGACCGGAGGGTCACGGCAACCTAGGACATAGAGAGTGCAAATTCAGACCTGAGGGCCATGTTACACTTGTGGTGGTATGATTCATTTAGCGAGAGAGTGCCCACAGGGACAGTCAGCTAGTGGTTAGAGAGGGGCTACCTCAGAGCCTACAGTTGGAGATATGGGTAGATCCCATAGAGTTTTTGCAACGGTTGATAACTGTCAGGCCGAGCACCAGGCCACGGTCATAGAGGCTGCAGGTATGATTCAGGGTATCAGTGTTTCTATCTTTTTTGATTCAGGAGCCATAGACTAATTTATATCTCACTATGTAGTGGAGTGTTGCGGGCTGGTGGCAGTCAAACAGGATGTCGGTTGGGAGGTTGAGTTAGCTTCAGGAGCTAGAGTGTCTGTTAGTTCCTTAGTTCACAGTTGTCAAATTCATATTGGAGACTTAATCAGGATGACTGATCTCCACATTACCCCTCTAGGTTCTTATGATGTAGTCCTTGGCATGGATTGGCTATGTGCCCACAACGCCCAGGTGGATTTTCATCAGAAGAGGGTTGAGTGTGTTGATGATCACGACACTTCCATGGTGATATTTGGGGTACAAAGACCCGTATCCCTTTACATAATTTCTGCTATATAGCTTAGGCGGTGCATGCGGAAGGGATGTCAGTTATTTGCCATAACCATTAGTGATAGAGAGGAGGATTCAAAGGGGGAACCTTCACTCAAAGATTATCCTATTCTTCAGGAGTTTGCAGATGTATTTCCTACTGAGCTACGTGGTATGCCTCCACCTAGGGTAGTTGATTTTCACATAGATCTTGTACCAGGAGTCAGGCCAGTATCTAGAGAACCTTACAGGATGACCACACATGAGCTCAATGAGCTCAAGATTCAGTTAGAAGAGCTCTTGGAGAAAGGGCATGTCTAACCTAGTGTATCTCCTTGGGGTGCACCTATGATTTCTGTTAAGAAGAAGGATGGATCACTTAGATTGTACATTGATTATCGACAGTTGAATAAAGTAACAATTAAGAACTGATACCCACTTCCTAGGATCGATGATTTGTTTGATCAGTTACAGGGTGCCTGAGTGTTCTCAAAGATAGATATGAAGTTAGGGTACCATCAGTTATAGATTGTGGAAAGTGATATCCACAAGACTACTTTTCGCATGAGGTATGGTCACTATGAGTTCATAGTAGTGTCATTTGGCCTCACAAATGCTCTAGCTGTGTTCATGAGCCTCATGAACGGAGTATTTTGTATATTTTTGGATAAATTTGTGGTAGTGTTCCTTGATGATATTTTGATATATTCTTGCAATGAGGAGGAGCATGAGGAGCATTTGAGATAGGTTCTACAGCATTTGAGAGAGAATTAGTTATATGGCAGCTTGTCAAAGTGTGCTTTCTTTAGACCCGAGGTGCATTATCTTGTTGACAAGTTGACTTCATGAGGATGCATGACTCATTTTGTGTTGTCATCATGGAAAAAAAGTCATGTTTAGTTTCCATCATGAAAGACAAAATAACTAAGTATGAAAATAGGGCAGACAGAGATACTCAGTGATTAGCACATCAGCGCACGTGCGAGAGATCGAGTTTGAGTATACACATTCAGATATAAGTTGTATGACATATGTACATGCTACATCCAGACACACATTATATGGAACAATAGTATGGAAAAGTTACAGGCAGATCAGTAGACCAGCAGTCCAGAAGACAGAGCATGGAAGGTGACTACTGTTTTGATCAGCGTGAATTATTTTGTAATGTAATGGCTAAGCGCCTTTTGTTATATGTTTGTAATGATGTAATTATCATTGTAGTAAATATGCTTGAGCCGAATTGTTAGGAAACATTGTATATTTTGTTTTAGGGCTGACTAGTGTTTTGCTTTGGGTCACGCCTATTCGGATATGAACATATAAGTATGTAATATAAAGTAATGTTATAAGGGTCAATTAATATGCAAGAGGAAGATACAGAGGGATAGTATAATGAAGTCAGTATATGATATAGCTCTTTAAAAGAGTAAGAGCATACGCGCGTACACATAACTGATCAAACAACAGTGTCATCACAGCAGTTTATTTTGATATAGTGCATATCATCTTTCAGAAGGTTGTAGCCTTCATCTTATTGGGCAATGAGCCATATACTTTTAACAGAGTTTTGTAAAAGAATCCTAATAGGGTCAGACCTTTAACTAATTCATTGTACTCATATTGTAAAGACTGCTTCTAACAGGGCAAAGGAACTCTCACAGGTTCATTATACTTAGTACAATATTTGTGGGTACTAATTCCCACCGGGGTTTTCCTCTGATCAAGGTTTCCCTGTAATCATATCATGTGGTATGAGTTCTTATGTTAAGCTTCATTCTATGTATGTTTGATTTATATTTAAGTTGCTAAAAAGTAATTAATACACAAATACTGATTCACCCCCCCCCTCTCAGTGTTTCTAACAATTAGTATCAGAGCTCTGGTCCTCAGCAAATAAGTTTAACCACTTGAGGAGATCATGGACTCAACAAAAGCAAAACATTTGAAAAAGAATCTTGAAGCATCTCTTGAAGCAGCTCTTGAAGATCTTGATAGATCTGAAAAAGAAAATGAAGAACTTAGACTGAAATTTGATGGCTCACAAATGCTTATCAAGAAACTAAGAAAAGATTTGAAAGATTGTTCTACAAGTGACTTAGGGAAAATGATCAAAAAGCTCAATGAAGAGAATATGTCTCTGATAGATAAAGTTGAAAATCTAGATGAACAGCTCACAGACAGCCAAATTGCTATTGAAGAAAAGATCAAAGAAAGCAAACAACTAGATGATGAACTTTTAAAAGCAAACATGAAAGTTCTAGAATTGGAAAACATAAAAAAGAAGTTGGAATCTGAATTAACAGAAGCAAAGGATAAGATTGATAAACTTCATACAAGTTCTAATTTACTTCAATCTCAACTCAATGCACAAAAGCAAAAAGGTGACACTACTGGTCTTGGATTCAATATAACACAAACCGAATTCAATTCATTACAAGAAAGAGAGAAACGTCATGAAGCATCTTTAGAAACAAGGAGAGTTGAAAATGTTGAAGAGATTAAAGCAGATCTACCTAAAAGGGAAATCAAGCAAGTTAACAAAACTTGTTATGCATGCAACAAACACGGTCATTTGGAAAGAGATTACAAAGAGGTAAGACCCTTTAATGGTTATTGTTTCTCTTGTAATAAATTTTCTAATAGATCTATACATTGCAGAACAAATCAAATAAATCAATCACAGCAGAATCAAAGAAGAATGAATCAAAACAATCAGAGAAATCAACCTCAAAGGAATCTGGAGAACACCACATGTCAGATATGGAACTACAATGGACACACAGAAAAGCAATGCAACATGATGAACAAGAGCATCAGACCTCCTATCATCTATCACACATGTGGAAAGGCTGGACACATCTCAAGGTTTTGTAGATCCAAAACTCAAAAGCAAGAGGATCCTAAGAAATCACTATTTGAAGAGAAAGGAGAGGTTAAGTTTGTTTCAGAAAATGAAGATTCAAGCAAAATTTGGGTTGAAGTAAAGAAGGACAATGATGTTGACAAAGTAGTTGATGCATCCACAGTGGACGCACCCTCTACTTTTTCTTGAATAGACCTTCTTGGTCTTAGGGGGAGCTATTCTAGCTCAGGACCCCTGCGCGGTTGGTATACTCACCTCTGAGTATGCGCCTATGATATCATGGTTACAAGAACATAATATTTCTATGTGCATTCACGCACTGACTAAAATGCATCAGGATCTAAGTTTCAAAATCTCTGAGTAATTTGCGTACGGTTGCAAACATTAAATGCGGTAGATTACATAAAAGAAAGTAAGTGTTTGATCTTTCCCACACTTTCATTCGAAGAGCACAGAATTCGGAGAGCTTTGGAGCACTAGACGTCAAGGCACGAAGGCATAATAGATTTGGTAGTTGAGCGAACAGACAAGAAGTTTGAAATGGAAGCCTAGCAGTCGCGCCATTTTCAAATTTTGTGAAACCCTACTTAAGAAAATTCTAAGTATGGCGACTCCAGTTGTGTTTGATGTAGCAGAGAGGAAGAGATTTGTATTCAAGAAGCAACCATTCAAATCCATACTGGATGATGTGGAAGGGCTTTCTCCAAAACCCCGCTAGGTGTTGTTCACGTGGAACATATCCACGCATATATTTACTGTAAGAAGGAAACAGTAGGAGATGTCAGCATAGCCACTCATATGGGATCAATGATGAAACCTGATTACACATTCAAGGATGAGTTTGCGCACTTGAGAGATAACCCTATTTTTGAATACTTGAATGTGCATGAGTTTGATGAGCCAAAATGGGTGAAGATTTTGTTAAGAAAAATACATGATGATCTTTATTGGATCGGTGAGGTCCCTGTGCGCATCACTACATACCTAATCCATGAATTAACCAGATTTCCCAAGACTGAACCAGTTTTTCCTACTGGTAAGGATGTCAAGAAACAAATTGAGCAAGTTTGTCTATCTAGAAGTGACAAGCACAGAATGACAGTTGACCCTATCAAAGAAGATGACATAAAACTCTTAACAATGATACTTGGGTATAAGTTTTAGCAAGCAAGCAGGTTGAACAATGTCTCTGCAGCAACAGTCCTAGCAGCTATCAGAATGGTGAAGGACAACACTCAATACAACCTATGTGAGATCTTGCGTGATCAATTGATTGACAACATTCAAATTATCAAGCATGACAGGAGCAAAACATTTAGGTTTTGATCTCTGATCATCTACTTATATTTCCATATATTTGGAAAGGTTGAAAACCTTTATCTAGATAGGAGCAAACCCACAATGTCTCAGATTTCTCTTAAGGTCACTTTAGAGAGAAGTGCAAGGGATGTCATTGATATGGATATAAAGACATTAAGGATCAAAATGTAGAATAGGTATATATTATCTAATAAAATAGTTGACAAATATAAGGATACCATATGTTTCATGGCAGAAATAGATTGCACTTGCATGGAGGCAGTTGAACCCAGAACCAAATGGATTCATCCTCTTGGTTACGAAGTAGAAGAACATGTGTTAGAAGGATATGCGCAAGTTCTATTGTCAGCGCCCAAAGATCCTAATGAGCCTAGGTTGGGTATTTACAGAGAGAAGACCAATGAAGTGGATACTATCTTACACAATGCTGATAATAAAAGGAAAGCATCTAGAATTACATCTAACATACTGAAATTTCATGGAGTCACTCAAGAAGATCTTGACAAAGCCAGAGATGCCAAGATAGCAAAAGAACTTGAGAAAGCTGAACAGATCCAGAAGAAGAAGAAAGGAGAGAGAACCTCTGTGCCCTCTACCACCATTGAATTAGATTCATCTCCATTGTCCACACAAAGCAAGAAGACCAGAGGAAGAAAATAGGCACCCACAAATCACCCATCCTCAAGGAACACTCAGAGAAAAGCAAATAATACTCAAGCTCCTCCTGAGGTAGGATTTAGACCTATTCTAAATGTGTTGAGGAACATGATTGTAAATGAAGGGAGATTAGATACACTTTCTAAAGTGTATGACAAGTATCAATAAATTGATAAGACTGAGATACACTCTATGATCATATCTCATATGATCAAGTTCAAGAAGATAGTTCTTGAACTCAAGATAGTGATACCGGATCAGTTATGGAACTTATTGGAGATCATGAAAAGACATGCAATAGAGGAAGACATGAGGATAAGAGAAGAAACATTGGATACTCTTCTTCCTATATGCTCACATGATGAGAAGGCTATATTATTAGATCTGGTGAAGCATCATCTCCGAACTAAGACAAGGACCCTACAGATTATGAAAAAAGAATATGAGTAGATAGGTAAGGAGACTGAAAAGGAATTTTCACAAGTGTTTATGGATAGACACATGTATCCACCAATGGTGCCTACAGCAAAAGTTACTCCAGCTCCTCCCAAACAAGTTACAAAACTAGTGATTCAAATTACGCCTATGATAGGTCCACAGGTTTTAGTGCCCACAGTGACAATAACTTCTAATACAGATAAAGACTCAGAAGATACTATAGTAGTTGACAATGTCAAGATATCCATGACTGCATCTGAAAAAGATATGGACAAAGTTGATAAGGCATTTGTAAGCACTGAAGAAATGTGCACTGATGATACCTTTGTACAACAAGATGAAGTTCCCATCAATGATCAAATTGACATAAATGAAGATACTCAAGATGATACTCAAGGTGACAAGACACCAATAAAAGAGAAACCAGTAAAGGTTGAATGCATGGATACAAGTCAAAATACTATATTCTCACCATCCACTCAACCATCCACCTCATTGTTGTCAAGGTTAACTCCTGACTCAGCAAGTTTGGATGCATGGGGAGAAGAAGACCTAATTAAGATCAGCGTTCTTGCTATGGAAAAGGCAAAAGAGAAACAAGTGATGAGAAATCCTCACTTTTTGAAAACAGTAAACATATTGAATGACTTAGTGCCTGCTGATCAGAAAGTAGCTAAAGTCCAATCAGTTGAAGATGTGGACAACATTTTGTCAACCTTCAAATCACACTTTATAAGCTTAGTAGACTCTACTACTAAGATTTCAGAAGATGAATACAAGAAGGAGAGACTGAATGATTTGGAAAAGAACTTTACCTTAGACTTGAACTCTTTAAAAATTGGGCAATCCATACTAAAAGAGTTGGCAACTAAAGGCAAGAGAATCATAGCAAACTGCATGGACAGAGTGAATTTCACCTCTAAGCACACCACAAAGGTAGAAGAGGCAGAGTTAATGGTGGAAAACACCAAAAAATTAGTTGAATCATCCAAGCAAGACATGAATATATGCAATAATGTCTATCAAGGATAGTTGGATAAAATTGAGAAGGCAAAAATGGAAATCAGCAAGATAAGAATAAGACAAACCCAGTTGAGAAATGCACTTGCGCCATATCTAGCAGTCCTTAATGAGAATATTAAATAGATTGATGACACCATGGTGACATATGATCAAGGTCCTTGCATGGATCTGATAAAAATGAAGAAACTGACATATGCACTATGCGCGCATCTTCAGATAGTTGATGCTATGAAAGTATTTTGGAAGAAAGAGATTCAATCTCTTCAAATTGTACACCCTGAAGTTTACATGGAGTAAGTATGTAGAAGAATTACTAGTTTTTGTACACCTTTGTAATTAATGTCAAAGGGGGGAGTAATATAGAATGTGTATATGCGAAATAGTATATGTATATATCAATAAGATGTTATGATATATA
Source organism: Thuja plicata (assembly GCA_018584345.1). Classification (NCBI taxonomy): domain Eukaryota; kingdom Viridiplantae; phylum Streptophyta; class Pinopsida; order Cupressales; family Cupressaceae; genus Thuja; species Thuja plicata. The sequence continues at coordinate 90,385 of MU223827.1, read as the reverse complement.
AGTCACATTTTGTGTTAAGTCATTTTTAGTTACTTGGCCACATTCCTTTGTTGCCATAAATGACAAAGGGGGAGATTGTTGGCATGTTAAATTCCTAAGGATGCATGACTCATTTTGTGTTGTCATCATGGCAACAAAGTCATGTTTAGTTTTCGTCATGAAAGACAAAATGACTAAGTATGAAAACAAGGCAGACAGAGATACTCAGCGATCAGCACATCAGCGCACGTGCGAGAGATCAAGTCTGAGTATGTACATTTAGATATAAGTTGTATGACATGTGTACATGCTACATCCAGACATGCATTGTATGGAACAATAGTACAGAAAATTTACAGGCAGATCAGTAGACCAACAGTCCAGAAGACAGAGCATGGAAGCCGACTACTATTTTGATCAACGTGAATTATTTTGCAATGTAATGGCTAAGCGCCTTTTGTTATATGTTTGTAATGATGTAATTATCATTTTAGTAAACACGCTTCAGCCAACTTGTTCAAAAGCATTGTATATTTCATTTTAGGGCCGACTAGTGTTTTGTTTTGGGTCGCGCCTATTCGGATATGAACATATAAGTATGTAATGTAAAGTAATGTTATAAGGGTCGATTAATATGCAATAGGAAGATACAGAGGGATAGTATAATGAAGTCAGTATATGATATAGCTCTTTAAAAGAGTAAGATCATTCACACATACATAGAACTTATCAGACAACAGTGTCATCATAGTAGTTCATTTTGATATAGTGCATATCATCTTTCAGAAGGTTGTAGCCTTCATCTTATTGGGCAGTGAGCCTAGGCAATGAGCCATATACCTTTAACAGGGTTTTGTAAAAGAATCCTAATAGGGTCAGACCTTTAACCAGGTCATTATACTCATATTGTAAAGACTGCTTCTAACAGGGCAAAGGAACTCTCACAGGTTCATTATACTTAGTAAGATATTTGTGGGTACTAATTCCCACAGGGGTTTTCCTCTGATCAAGGCTTCCCCATAATCATATCATGTGTTATGAGTTCTTATGTTAAGCTTCATTCTATGTATGTTTGATTTATGTTTAAGTTGCTAAAATATAATTAATACTAAAACACTGATTCACCCCCCCCTCTCAGTGTTTCTAACATATCTTGGTCATGTTATATTCGGCGATGGGATCTCTGTAGACCCATCGAAGATTAGAGCTATTATGGATTGGCCAGCACCCACCAGTGTCACTGAGGTCAGAAGTTTTATGGGCTTAGCAGGATATTACAGATGCTTCATGACAAGATTTTCTAGATTAGCTCATCCCATCACCTTTGTTCAGAGAAAGGGGAAGAAGTATGAATGGACAGAGAAGTGTGAGAGAGCTTTTGATGAGCTCAAGAGAGCCCTCACTAGTGCACCAATTCTAGTAGTGCCAGATCCTTCGGTAGATTTTGTTGTATGTACTGATGTTTCATTGGATGGTTTAGGAGTAGTCCTTATGTAGGAGTGTCATCCTATAGCTTTCGAGTCTAGGAAGCTAAATACTCATGAGCTTAATTATCCTACTCATGACCTAGAACTCGCAGCGGTGGTTCATGCCTTAGTGAGATGGCGAAACTTCCTTCTAGGTCACCAATTTGAGCTTCATTAAGATCACCAGAGCCTACAGTATATCTTTACATAGCCCAATCTTAATGCTAGGCAGAGGAGATCTATGGAGTTTTTGTGTGAGTATGATTTTGATGTTCTTTACATCAAGGGGAAAGAGAATGTAGTTGCAGACACCTTGAGTAGGAGGTGACATGAGCTCTCATCTATGACTTCTAGTACAGATTTGAGGGACCACATTTTGCATCATTTGCCAGAGGATGGATTATATATGGAGGTTGGTCAGTTTATCCATTCTCAGAGACCCCTTGAGGGGAGATTTGTAGAGTATACCTTGGATTCTGATGGACTTCTACGTCATAGGCGATGCATCTATGTACCTTCTACGGGTGACTTGTGGGAGTTTATTGTGCTTGAGGCTCATAAAGCACCTTATGCAGCTCATCTAGGAGTTAAGAAGTTGCATACTGATCTTAGACAATTGTATCATTGGTCAGGCATGAGATTGCAGATTGCCAGCATAGTTTCTAGATGTCTAGAGTGCCAAAGAGTGAAGGCAGAGCATAGTCATCCAAGTGGGCTCCTGCAGCCTCATGAGATTATCGAGTGGAAGTGGGATACTATATCTGTGGACTTCATTGTTGGTCTCCCTATGTCTTCTCGCCGCCATGATGCTATCTTGGTGACAGTCGACACGTTGACCAAGGTTGCCCACTTCTCTCCCATGTGTACTACATTCACAGCACAAGACATAGCTTAGGTCTTTTTGTGGGATATTTTCAAACTTTATGGCATTCCCCATAAGATCATTTCTGATAGAGACTCCTTGTTCACATCAGCCTTTTGGAGAGAGTTACAGGTAGCATTGGGCACTAGGATCAATTTTGTACAGCATATCATCCTCAGATAGATGGCCAGACTGAGAGGGTTAACCAGGTATTGGAGGACATGCTACACATGTATGTGATGGACCATCAGGTCAAGTGGGAGGAATACCTACATCTGGTCAAGTTTTCCTATAATAATGGGCATCATTATTCTATAGGTATGCCACCATATCAGGCCTTGTATGGTAGACCATGCAGGACACCACTGAGTTGGGACAGGATCAAGGATAGAGTATCTATTAGACCTCAGTTGGTCAAGGATATGGAGCAGAAGGTTGTCTTGAGCGCCTTAGGGAGGCTCAGGATTGACAGAATAAGTATGCAGATGTGAAGAGGTTGATCATGAGTATATGGTTGGAGATAGGGTTTTCTTGAGAGTGCACTCGCATAAGAGTCCAATCCATTTTGGAAAGGTCTCTAAGTTAGTGCCTCACTTTGTTGGACCTTTCGAGATATTGGAGAGGATAGGACCAGTTGCCTACTATTTAGCCTTGCCACCCAACCTGTCATGCATCCACAGTGTGTTTCATGTATCTATTCTATGGAATTAAATTTATGATGAGTCTCACGTTATAGATTGGGATGCCTTGCAGGTGGAGTCGGATGGACAGCTAGCACTAGAGCCCATTCGTATTATAGCCCAATGGACCCTTGCACTCTGAGGCCAAGAGCTGGACCAGGTTAGGGTCCAGTGGGATTGTTATGATGAGGTCACAGCTTCATGGGAGGATGCAATGCAAATGAGATCTCAATACCCATATCTTTTTTATGAACTCTAGGAGGAAGTTCATGCCTAGTGGGGGACGATGTGAGGCCTCACCCCGACCCATCATAGCTTTACTGCTCAATCACACTTTGATACTTTATGTTTTGATACATTGATACACTTTTTAATTATCCTGACAAAGACTCGAGATATTATGTTATAATGATGATTATATTGTGTGGATTACATTTTGATATGGATTAGACCTAGAACAGATGGTTGATTTTGATTATATATGTTTAGAAAAGTGAATTAATGAGGAGATCAGATCATGATTAGACTTGACTATTTCATGGATGTTATGTCATGGTGATTGATAAATTTTTATATTTTAAACATTCTGTATGAAAATTTCAATTAGGGACTTAATTCTGCTTATTGATTAATGTTGCTAATTATGAATTGAAAATATAAAATTACATGTGATTTTATCATCTTGGACTACTGATGCTCAAATTTTAGTGTGCAGGAAAGGGAACCATGGAATTATTCAGAGAATCAAGGCTAAACACATGTGAATTGAGTAAGCCAAGGTTTAATCCAATAAGGGGTTGAAACCTCATTGTGATGTGATCTTTATTGTAAACGTAATCTGAATGTGTGTTAATAGTTTAAAATTCATGTTGTTGGTGGACATGTCATTGTGAATGTGATATGTATTTTGTTTGGTGTCACTTGACACTTGTGTTGTCCATGTGGATGGTGACATGTCAAATTAGGGCTTGAGAAAGAATCACCTAACCTTATATGATATTATATTAATCCCACTTGCATATAGATATCTTGTAGGGATCACACCATGTTGAAACTCAGATTTGAACTTTAGGGGCACCTTGGAGGGGTTAAAAGTAACCCTAGAGTATATTTTTGGCCAAAATTAGTTAACCCTAAGGGGGTACCTATGGTTAGGGCTATTTTTTACCTATGGGAGAAACTTAGGTCACCATTATGACTCTTCAAAATGCCTACTTTTTAAAAGTGGCGAAAATAGAGATGGCCACATGCATCTAACTTGTCCCACACTCCTTACTAAACTCACAATTAAGAGGGGGGACAAAAGGCTATATGTCATGTCTCATTATTGCTAGGTCTTGAGTACACTTTTGGGGGTCTTTTTAGAGGGTTTTGGGAGACTTAGTGGGTGTTCACCCACTCTCTAATCTTAGAGACAATTGGAGTTTGGATAGAGGAAGGATAAGGATTTGGGCTCTTCTCAAGTCTCATTTTGTCATAACACATTTGGAAGGTTGGTTTCATTTTCTATGAAGTGCTTGTTTTGTTGCAAGAAGATTTGGATGTTATTGTTTTATGAATATGAAATCTTGTATGGTGTTCATGTATGTAATCTTGTATAGTGTTGTTGTATATAAATTTTATTGTCATGTGTTAGGTTGGGAATGCATTTGGATTTTTGTATCAATTATTGTTCTTTTGGATTGGGAGTGTTATTCATGGGAGTTAAAGTATTACTCACCCTTTGGGAAGGGAAGAAGTGGCCTTGGGTGAAGGGGTTAGTTGGGCTCTCTATTATAGTGAGAGTCTCTTCTCTTGGAGAAGAGGGATAATTTCATGGAGTATGGGATCCATGAAGCCATGTTGTAAATATTATTTTTGGTATAGAAATGACCAAATGTGTATATGGAAGGAATGTCAATATAGCCTTGGTGAGGTATGGAAAAAAAAACCTCTTGTTGAGAAATTTGGAAATTGCAATGGCATTCTCCTCCTTGGAAAATCCCACCTTCACCCTACTTCAATGGGTTTGGAAAACTCATTTGTGAAACCTTGCTTGGGAGTTTATTGTTGTTTTGTACATATAAGATGTTTGTGAGAATTTGGATGTGAAATCTTGTTTAGCCTTGGTTCTCCAAGCTTGGGGGTGGTCTCCTTGAGACCTTGGTTGGGAGGTGAGCTCCCCATGGTTTCCCTCATGGTATTTGTAAGTTTTTTAAGTCATGAAGATGGTGAAAGAAGCTTGGAAGAAATCTCTATTTGGCGGTAGTTGTGTGTAAGCGACTTCAATGTTGCATAGTCACTCATTTGTATTGAAATTCATTCTTGTTTATTGTTGTAATATTCATTTTTGAAGCTTTTCAAGCTAGATGTGAAGAGATCTCATTCTTTATGTAATGATTCATTAAAGGAAGAAATGTTGCATACCATCCATGTATTGTGTAGATTTATCATTTTGAAGATGTGTAAATGTAGATTGTAATATTACCATAATGTAAATGATGGAATCTTTAGTTGATGCATATTACATTCTATTTCTTAAAATAAAAGGAGTTAACCATACATGTTTAGAGGGATACCCAATATTGAAAGAGAAAGACAATATAATAATTTAATTTCCTAAAAATCTTGAGGAATTGTGAATCTTGAAACCTCCATAATGTAAGTAAATGTAAGTCTTCAATTTATTGGAACACTCCATTTCTCCCTTTGAAATTCTCTAATTCCATCTCCATAGATTCAACTCTCTACAATAAAAATCTCCATTTCAATATCAACTCTTGAGAAGAAGAAATAATCTTGATAACAATAACAAATCAAACTAGTTGGTATGTTAATATAAAAATCAACTAATATTATTAGTATTTTTAATATACTTCCCTTATAAATCAATCCATTGCATAGAATGGTCTATTGCAAAAAATTGAATCAAGAAAATCAATATAGAAGAGCTTATAAAAAATAAAGCCCATGACACATTTCAGATTTAGAGCAAAAATGCTCTCTGGAATTTATATAGGAAAGGAAATATTCTCCTTACCACAGAGAATATTCTTTTCCCAATGACCTCTCTCTCTAATTAATTTTGTATCCTAATCTCACTAACATAACCATGTAATTTAATCCTAAATTCTAAATTAAACCTACCTTGCTTTTGCCCTTTTTTGTGGGCCCCACCTTAACCTATTTACCTCTTTGCTTGCACATTGGACTATGTTAAGTCTGAAAAATAAATTAAAATGTTTAAGGGGGCTGCACTACTCTGGTTATGCGCCACCCTTACTGTCACATCTTTCTAAGCTATGACATGTCCTTGCCAAAGTCAACCCTCTCTCCATGCGAGATTTACCTTGGAGGATGGGACATTGGTTGGTGGGCCTTTGCATCATCACCTCCTTGCTTGAAACCCATGCCACCTTGGGATGTCTTGTAATTGCCATGCGAAATCCCTTGTAAAAGGATGTAGTAGGATATATGGTGGGCCCCCAAAATAAGTCATGTCAACCTGCACTTTCCCATGGGAATTTGATCCCCCTCTGCATTTTGAACTTTGTGGTGGGAAATGATAGTTTAATAAGTTAGTAGATTAGTTAGGTTAGGGGATTATTTGATAGATAGATTAGATTATTAAGTAATTAGTTGATAGTTTAAGTTAGTTAATTAGGTATATTTCTTTATTATTTTTAATTCTTAATTGGGTAGCATTGTATACATATATAAATTGATTTAATGATGTAGCTTAGTTTAGTTAGTAGAGTAATAACTTTTTGGTTATAAAAGATGAATGGATTTATTAATATGATCTAAATTTAATTGGTATTGGAACAACATATTAAAATAATAATTAATCATTTTAAATGGACCCCTAACATTAGTTGCTTAGGTTATTTTAAAATTGTGAGATTTGTAAATTAATTTAATAGGAATTTTGGCATAACGTTTTGATTAGCCTATTAGAAGAATGGATTTACTCAATTTATTCAAATATATAGTTAATATTAATTTAAATTTTATCATCATGAAAAAGGGGATTATGTTACTCTTGTGTTCAAGGGGTTAGGGGTTATGTTAGATTTCAATAAGAAGTTAATTTAAAGTTTGTACTAGAGGATAATTTAATCATCTTATTAAAGGTTAATTTAAAGTTGCTTTGTGAAGAGATTGATGTATTAGGAATGTATGTGTTTTCATCAAAAGGGGAATAATTTTATTAATAATGTTGGTAGGTTAGGAAATTAGATTTGATTTCAGCTATTAGATTTTAATTAATAGTTGTTTGGTATAGTGAAATTGTTATTCAATTTTAAGCATGTCATTTGATAATTGTTTCATGTATGTTATTTAAAAAGGGAGTAGAATATTAATTTGACTAGGTTTTGAGCTAGTAGTTAATGTTGAAAGAAAACTAGAACTAGATTTGAATGGGTTCAGTTGTAATCTAGGTTAAGAGTTAAGTAAGCATTAGGTCAACCTAATTCAACATATGTTCATAACAACTAACTACCATCATGATTCTAAACATGGAATCAGAGTTAGATCAACCTGAGTTAAGCATTCTTTTAACCCATGAAACAAGTTGATGCCCCAATTCTGCATCTACTTGTGGCATGACCCTAATTCAGTCTGCGTATATATCTTGTAACTCGAAGGTTAGCTCTACCTTGCTATCACCTTTCCAACTCAACCATGGTTAGTAGTACGTACTTATGCATTTTAAAAAAAGAATTTGTGTGTGTGTTTTGCCCTAGTTTTGGGCATGACACTATCTCATTGTGTAATACAATTTATAAATTCTTCTCCAAGGCCATTTGTTTGAGATTACAAGGCCTCATTCCTAAACTCATCTCACTAGAGCAAGAGGGTTTTGTGCATGACATGGAAATGACAGAAGGAGTCTTAGTTGCTCATGAAGTTCTACATTTCATTAAACAACACAGGCTCTCCACATGTTTAGTAAAGTTATATATGATGAAGGCCTATGATAAGGTCAATTGGGAATTCTTGTCAAAACTGCTACATAGATTTGGTTTTTCTATCAAATGGTATAACTGGGTCCTAGCATATGTAAAAGGAGCTGTATTTTTAATGGTTCTTCTTTGGGCTTCTTCAATTCAACACAAGGTGTTAGGAAATGAGACCCACTCTCTCCATTTTTGTTCATTATAATGGTAGAAGCCTTTAGTAGGACAATTTCATCCAAACATCATCTAGGTCTATGGAAGGGTGTGCAGATTCCTCATACAGATATTGCCACAATGCATTCACTCTTTGAATATGATACTCTTCTTTTTGGACAAACAACACTCTTAGAGGTTAAAAAGATTAAATATGTTGTAGACTCATATGAGCAGGTTTTTAGACAAAATATCAACCCCCAAAATTCCATTGTTTTCATCTTCAATGCTAAACTAATCATCAAGAGGAAAATCATACAATTTTTTTTATAGAAGCAGAGCTTCCTAGTACATACTTAGGATTACCATTCTTCATGGGGAGCAATAGGGTACATTATTGGGTCGAGATTATTGATAGGTTAAAGGGAAGAACAGCTTCTTGGAAGGCAAGATGGCTATCCCTACCAGGTCATATACTACTTATCAAAACTATTCTTTCAGTGATACCCAATTACTTTCTTGTTGTCCTTAAGGCCCCAACATCAGTGGTAATATAGATTGAAAAATTTATCAAGAATTTATTATGGAAAGATAACATGAATAAAGATTAAAAAAAGTTCCTCTAATCTCATTATAAGGCATGTCAGCTGATAAGAAATTAGGAGTAGGAATACATGATATAGAAGATAAAAACTTAGCATTTGGGGTTAAGGTAGTTTGGTAGATGTATTCAAGGCCATGCACTAACTGGAGTAAATTAATAAAAGAAAAATATCTTGATTCTAATAATCCTTCTAGAATACTCATAATTTACAACCCACCTCAAGAGAAATTTTTACCTCATATGTTTCTTGGGAGGTTGACAGTGGGGAGGAAGTAAACTTTTGGTTTGATTCCCAGAATGGATTCAAACCTCTATCTAAAAAATAATGAATTAATTTTGATCTCTCCAATGGTTTACCAAATATAGGGAGATAGGTTAGTTGACTACGTTGATGCAGTAAAATTTTCATTAGGAAAAGTACTCTGGAATAATGTTTCTCCTCTACCTATCAGTGTGCTGCAAAAGAAGATTTTCAAACAAATCTTGATGGATAGAGTGGTCTTTTTTGACAACTCCAGAGACATTATTATTTGGGCACCCTCCAAAATAGGACAATATATAGTCAAACTAGGTTATGAAGCTATACAAAAGAGAGACACTCAGGAGATCCCATAAAGAGCATATTTATTCTGCCAGAGTAGTATGGTTCCACCAAAAGTAGGAATTTTCACTTGGTTGGTCCTCAAAAATAGAGTTCTTACTAGTGACAAGCTAGCTAAATTGCCCATTACTAATAAATTCCCATGTGTTCTTTTCTCTTCAGCTATACAAGATGGAAATCATGACTTCCTGTGATGCCCATTTTCTCTTCAGTGTTGGAAATATATGCTAACAAAGATTTAGCTTCATATGCCCCTACCACTTTCAGTGTGGGAGATACACTAGTCTTGGCCTTTGTTGTATAAGGACTCTTTTTTTGAAGGTATGTGGGTGGTTGATCCATATGTAGTAATTTGGCCATATGGTGGGAAAGGAACAAGTGTATTTTCAAAAAAGTGTCATCTTTGATTCAGGAAGTTCAAGCTAGGATCGAGAATGCAGTATCTGAGGCTGTTATAACACATGTTCAAAGGACTAAAGCATGTACATCTATTTTTTCATCATGAGATAGTAATGTTATTAAATTATGGCTAGACATTAGTCTTCCCTTCAATGGATCAAAAATGACTACTCCTAAGGATAAGATCAATTGGAAATAAATTCGATGGCAGGCTCCTTCTGGTCTATTTGTGAAGTTAAACTTTGATGGAACCTCTAGAGGCATCTTGGAGTCTCAGGTTTGGGTATTTGTATTAGGAACTCATGTGGTGAACTAATAGCAGCTAAAGCCATTCCTACCAACAATGGGACTAAAAAATATGTTGAAGCATTGGCCATGCTACATGGTCTTTTACTATCACACAGGTTGGGTATATCTCAACTCCATATAGAGGGAGACTCTATGTTAAAAATTGAAGCCATAAATAAATGTCATTATCAAAATTGGAGGACTAACTATATCTTGCAACAAGCTTGGCGCATCATGGATAAGTTTGATTCAAATGTTATTTCCCACACATACAAAGAAGGTAACATGCTGACAGATTTTATTTCTAACCTTACATGTGATATAGATGAGGTGGACTTTAATAGTGACATGGATCAGGTTTGTGCATTCTTAAATCAATAAAAACAACATGGCATCCCAGATATAAGTAATTGTTATGATTAGATTTTATTTATGATATATGGTTCCATCTAGGAATTTAAGGAAGGGACTTAAAATCGAGTTTCAAAGTGCTAAGCTAAGTAATCCATGATGATGAATTAACTTGTTATCAAAATTCTTATGTTTGTGCCATGCAAGAATGATGCTATACTTTTCCTATAGAAAGGGGTGTTTAACATGAATTAATGAGTTGCTATTGTCAGGTTAACCATTTTTATTCATGATCTACAGGTGTTATTAATTCCAAATATCAAGAAAACCAAGTCATAACCACTAAAGGGTACAGTAATTATTTAAAGACATTGCAATTAAGTTTCAGTGCCAAAATAATTTTCCTCCAGTCATTTCAAATTCATCTTTCACGGTGAGCTATCTGCCTCCACTAATTTTGAAATGTACCTTGAGTGGATTACATATCACCATGTCAGAGCTTGTATGTGTAATAAAAATGGTTTACATGCACAAAGGCCAAAGATTTTCCACATTTCTATAAACATAATGTGAAAATGCAGATTTTGTAACAACTTGAGTATTATTTCCTTCAGATTCTATGTACAAAGCATGGCATAAATTGAATGCAATAAGAGATAGTATAATCAAAGTCTTGTGTGAGGAAGGATTGTGTGTACTCTACATCTTTATTTTTCCTATTCACACAATGAAAATTAGCTTTTGGCTTGTCATATCCTCCATAATGGAGATGAGTTTAAGTGGGTTTGTGGTTTCTGAGGAAGATGAAAATTAAGTTTGTCTTTATTGTAGCCTCTTTCACATTCAAAGCATGGCATACTTGCCCAAAAATTACAAGCTCTATTTCCCATCACTTGTAGATGAATGCCCATTTGATGGACAAATAATGAATGAGGACTTGGGTCACATTTTCAACATGGAATGCTATCAATACAAAAGGAATGTCAAGAAAATTATTGGTATGGAGGTCCTTGCTCTAATTGCCAAGAGAACTATTTTTCCTAGTTAGGTCATGTCCATTTTTTCTTTCAAATTCTCTAGATATTTTGCAATCATTCTCTATTTACAAGTTATTGTTAGGAAAGTGGTCAACCCAAGGGTGATTTCTGAAGATACCTTGTTGGCGGCGGTGCAAAGCTATGATATTTGGGAGGGGAAAGGCTACATTGGCGATATGTTTTCTCATGATTATCTGCTCAATGACCATGCGTATGTTATTGTTTATGATAGTATTAAGGTATCCCTTAAAGCACATGATTATAGGTATCTAAGATAGGTGTTGTTTTAGTAAAAAAGGACTATTGGTGCAGTTTTATCAGAGAAAATTAGGGATAAAGTTAATGCCCTGCTAATTCTTATTGACCATGAACATTTGTTGATGTCAGTCGCCAACCAAAATGATGATATTGTACATGATGATGCAGATGATGCTAGAAGTGAAAATAATGAGTTGGATAATATTATGTCCGAGCCTAGCCGTGAGGGTCTACAACATCAGGGATATATCATGGAAGAATAATTCTTCCTATTCCATGGGTGTCGAGCTAGTTTTTGTTTGGTGCTGCTACGACTATCAAATTTTTATAGATTTGGAGAAGGGTTGTCTGTAAAGGGTTTTGTCTCTTTAAAGATGGAAGGATATATATCATGATGTGAAGAACTTTTTCTTGCATTTTGGGAACTCAAAGATATATTAGGGATTTAGTCCTCCTAGCTATATTTTTGAGTTTAAATTGATCATTATATGGCTTCTCATCTGATGTAATAGGATAGTTTGGGCGTATAGGTTAGTGTTTCTCAAGGATATTGTAGGCTGATAAAGATTTTTTTTGATATTTTTCTTATGTAACTACCTTATTTTAATTAACATATATAGGTTATATGTCTTTTGTTAAAAAAAAATCTACTTAAACATAATATTATGCTTATATGATAATTAGATTGTTGATTGATTGGTACAAAAATTCCAAGAGTTGGAGGCATTCAAAAACCTGTGGTATAAGTACAATATAATGCTTGGAAAATATAATAGATAAAATAAAACATTACGGGGTGAATAAAAACATCAATTTTCTATTATTGGCTTCTACATTAGCTTCAAGACTCCCATAATTTTTTGTATTCACAAATATCTTTCAAAACTCTCTAGAAGTAGCCACGTAAACTCTTTGTTAAATTGCACTCTAGGTAAGAAACACAATGCTAATTTAATATGATAAAAAATTGTTGTGCATAATGTCGATTCCAACTCAGTTGAGGTCATCACCTATCTCGTGTGTTTGACTTGAATAAAAGGAATCATAAATTAAAACTCAAAGGTTAAAAGTAGAAAGTAAATTAACCATTTCACCCCTTCATTCCTTTGTCTTGTGACTATCTAGCAAACTAAACTTTAAAATATACAAATTGAATTTAAAAAAAAACTAAGTGTGTTATGAATTTAAAGAATAAAAGTAAAAATTAAATTAACCATTTTATCCTTTCATTTCTTTGGCATGTAGCTATCCAACAAACTAAACAACAAAATACATAAAAATACATAAAGAGAATAAACAAATAAAACAATTGTCCCCTTGGCAAGCTATGCTTTTTAGTTTGTTGTTTAGACATTGTCATTCCTCTATAACCAACTTATTATTACTTTTGAGGCCATTCTTCTGTGAACATATCGTAACTACCATTCTAGAATCGATGGATTTCATAGAAAGATGTATGTTTTGAGAGCGTAACTTGTGTTGAAGGCATGCATTATTAGACAGGAGGGTTTGTTTCAGAATCTCCAGGATTGAATGGATTTGACATTGTAAGAACTATTGTAGGATGATAATTGAAATAAGAAACAATAAGATCTTTGTTAAATCGTGTATAAAAGATCATAGCATAAAAAGAACATTTAAGAAGACTACGATTGTCAAATATATTGTTCTATATACCTCAATGGAATGGACAGATGTGAAATCCTTGTAATGAGATGGAAAAAGGATACCTTTTCTTAGATTCCACAAATGTATATGGACATGTAACATTAAAAGGATCTACAAAATGGATTTTGAAGAGGAAACATAGCAAAAGCAATATACCAGGATTTGAAGTAAAGCAATGCAATCCTCACTCAGACTCTTTAAAAAGATAGATGACTCTTCCACTACGATGAGAGCTTCCTCTTCCTCTTCCATTTAATTTGTAATAGCCAGACATATGAACCATTTCAAGCTAGCAATTACTATTATCTAATTTCACTGCACTAATTCTTATCACTTCATTTGAATTGTAACTATCAAGTTAGCAATTAATATTATTCAATTTCATTACAATAATTCCTATCACTTCATTCGAATTGTAACTATTCATCATATCTTTATTATTTCATTATTCTGCCAACTCAGTTTATGAGACAATAAAATGAAAGTCGATATTGTTTAAAAAAGCCAAATGTTTTCTACCAAATTTTCTTCCAATGTAGGAATTCTATCGACTTAACAAGATTTTATACATTGGTAATGTCTTAGATTATTCTCCACATAAAATGACATAGTTATGGTATGGTGTTACTAGCATGACATGGCATGTTTTACTAATGAGAAAATGAAGATAGTGGAAATGATTCAAAATGGTAGATGGAGGATGGGATAGTGATGGGTTTCCCAACGGGTAGACGACAATGGGTTTCTCAATGGATGGACCGACATGTCAATTATATTAAAAAGGAAAATTCAAAATTTTAATTCATTAGTCATCATGACTATGACAAAAAAGGTATGTAGCATTTTAAACTTGTAGTACCCATATTTGAGGAAAGAAGCATTTGTTCACATTAGTTTTGAAATGAAAACTCATGCCATTAGGTTGTATTCTATCAACCTATATTCCCTTTTAGTTTTTATTGGATTTCAGGTGGTGGATGGTGGTGAATAGTGGTGGATATTTTAGTGGGTCCATCACAATGAGGTGTTGTTGGAGGTGAAGGTAAGGAATTCACCTCTAGAATTTTGGATGTAAGGGGTATTTAGAAGCCCTTATTATTTTGGTATTTTTTTTAGTTTGGATGCATGAGGGTTACTGAATCTCTGTAAGGGGTTGATAATATTTTGTTCAATTACAGTTGCATTCTTCGATGGCTGTTCATTGGCCTTGTTAGGAGTCATGATAATTTTTTCATTTTTAAGATACTTATATCAACCCTTACAATGCTTTGTCATTTTTGCATTCTAGTTAGGGACTATGAAAGAGGAATGTTTGAATGAAGAGTTTAGGGTTTTTATGGTTTGAGTTGAGAATTGAAATATTAAACCGAAATGGAAATTTCATTGTGAAAAATTATTTGGTAAGTTTCATAGGTGCATTATTTTGTTTGTATTTATTGTGGATCTTAAAATGTCATAGTGTACTCAATTCCATTTATTGTTTCCTTTTAAAGGTACTTGTTGGGAAAATAGTGATTTTACCTTATATTATGAGTTTATGTTAAGTTTTTAATTTTTGGTTGATGGGTACCTTGTATCGAGAGATAAACACCCTATAGCTTTAGCCTCCTGTATAGTCCTAAAAAGTTAGCACCCATAATTGGATGCTTTAGGACCTATTAGGCCCCATTTTAGTGATTTGAGGTCTGAATGCCCATTATGTTTGATCCTTGTGACCTGTCTTTCCTTATCCCGCACCTATTCACTATCCCTGATCTCCTAGTGAAATTAGAGTCTATTTTACCTCGGACACATCACCAATGATTATCTATCCGTAGGATTTTGGGCCCAAATTTTACTCAGAGCCCAATATCAAGATCTTCTTCGAGGTTTTCAATTGTGGTCAACCAGAATCAAGTTTGAATCCCAAAATGAGGGAGTAAAGTATAAAAGGACCTCCTCTCCACTCATTTTGCATAAGTTAATCAAGTGCAATTTATCTATCAACAAAGTGAAAGCAAGATAAATTGAGGATTTTGATTCAAGATTTGAAGGCAAGCATCCAATTCAAGATCTCCAAGTCTCCATTTCTTCAATATCCATCAAATAAAATTCCATCTTTTCCAATTATTGAAAGTTTATCTCCCATGATGGTCAAGTAGAGGAATTTGCAATCAAGCAAGAATACTCTCTCTCTCTCTCTCTCTCTCTCTCTCTCTCTCTCTCTCTCCAAGAATATCTACATTCTAGATCTTGGAGTAGAAATCATAAATCTATACATTTGTGAGGGAATCCTTAATCCTACATCACATTTCAGGGTCAAATCTTTGGATTTCAAGCACATTCAAGCATCTTCATTGTAATGCCCACCCTAGTATCTTCCTATGACATGACTTTTGCTTTGACACTTTGGATTTTATGATGGACTATGATTATTATTTAGTTAAAATTTTATGAGCCATTTGAAAATATATATTTGGTTACTGCAGTTTATTTGGAAATATTAAAATAGCATTTAATGATGAATGGTTAGAAATGAACTATCAATAAAATGTTTTACATTGATTTGTGTTATGATCAGGATCTAACCCTACT
>MU223827.1:54304-71583 GCA_018584345.1 Thuja plicata | reverse complement strand
CTTAAAGTGAAAGTAAAGTAGGGAAATGGAATTTCAATTTGGATAATTAAGGTAAATATGTTAGCAAATGAATTCAATAAGGGAACTTTAAGGAATGTAATTGTGTAGTAGTAATGATGTAATGTTAAAAAAAAAAAATTTAGTTGCAATTTTCGGTCATAAGACCTGATTCCTTATGGGTTCCCTGGCGGGGACATTACATTCATGAATTTGAGTGATTTCTACATCCGTTCATGAGGCTTTATGTAAGGTAAATCAATAATTTTCCTTTTACATTATTTCCATTATGCGATTTTTATCATATTTTAGGTCGATACCTAAATAGGGGCTTGACCAAGGCAAACCCCTTTTCCCAACCTTTTCCCCATTTTTCTGTGTTCAGGAACAAGTTACAAACATATGATTTTAAATATGAGTTAAGCAAGAGAAGATGCAGATTTCATGAAAATTTCATCCAAAAGTGTTGGGTATAGATCACATTTTTCCTTGTCCCTTCCATTTTTGACTAAAATTTTGGGAGCAGGTCAGTTTTATCTTTTGATTTCCATTTCTATCAGTTTCAACTCAATATCCGTTAATATTGGTATGTTTTGATTATCTTTTTAGTGATTTTTCTAATAGATCAATTACATTAAATAATCATCTCCATTTCATTTCAATTACATTATTTAGTGAAGGACAAACCATATTTCCAGTTAGTGCTTGAGTCATCTCTTGAGCCTTTTGGAGATTTCTTCCTTCCTAATGTGTAATTCACAAAATGGGGAAGTAATTCACTTAGTATATGATATATTGCATTGATCTCCCAATTTTCCCACTATACATTTTAGTGAATCCAACTCATTACATTTTCCCATTCTGATTTTGGTGTTAGATTCCCTTTATGTGTTTATAGGTTCATCTACTGTACATTTTGGTGAACCCGACTCATTACATTTTCCCATTATGATTTTGGTGTTAAATTCCATTTATGTGCATATAGGTTCACCTATTGTACATTTTTTTGTGTTGGAATTATGGGGAGATTGTTGGCATAACTCCTCTAGTTGATAAGGAAGTTAAGTGGATGATGAAAAAGGTTAGATCAATTATAGAGTTTGTTATAGATTTTTTCATTGATTTCAAATAGAAAAGTATTAACTATCAACATGAAGGAAGTCTTAATGGCATAAGGAAGTTAGCTATCGGAAGCCGACAACTATTGGTTAAAAGGGAAAATCATGATGTAGCCGACAAGGAGGAAGAACATGAGAATGGTTTAATGAGATGATTAAGTTATGATCACTAGATCAAGGTTTAGGTTTTGATGATTAAATATTATCTACTTAAGGAAGAGACAAGAAGAAGTTTGGTATCATGAAAAGGAAGAAGATAGAATATCAGTGGAATAAAGGAACTAATCAGAGAAGGATTGTTGCGATCATAGAAGAGGATACAAAGAATAGGAATGGTATGTTATTGTGTGAAGGAACTTTATTGGATATGATAAAGCAGAGTTAGTGCAAACTAAAAAATCATTTTATAGGTTGTTACTCTCTAACAATCATGACAGTAAAATCCCTTATTAGGTGACCCTAACAGGTCTATTGTGAATCCTTTAAAAGGGTGGCATTCACAAAAGAGTGTCTAAAATCCTCTAACTAGGCTACTCCTAACAAGGTATAATACTGTGATATTGCTATCAGGATTCAACTGTGTAGTTTTTGAGTCAAACTCATTGACTCAAAAAATACACAGTTGAATCCTGATAGCAATATCACAATTTGACTTGCTGTGAAAAATATCTCCTACTTATCAAGGTATAATACGTTAATAGGTCTCTAGGTAAATCCCATAACTGGGTAGCATTTAACAGTGATTTTGTAACCCTTAACCGGGCAAGCTCTTAATTGGGCATATTTTAGAAGAGTACAACTATTTGTGGACACTGATCTCGCACCATGGTTTTTTTCCCTAATTGGGTTTTCATGAGTTAAATATTGGTGTTGATGTTGTATGAATGTTTATTTTATGTTGCATGGATGTTTAATGTTATGGTAATTGATAACACCATTATAGGTTAAATAAGATATAATCGGTAAATCTATTTGAGGAAGATTTGGGATTGAGTTTTAAGTTTAAGTTGGTGATTGCTAATTCACCCCCATCTCAATAACCTTTCCTATACCTAAACTTGGTATCAGAGAATTGGTCCCTGATTTGGAAGCTTATTTTCTTAATCTCAAGATGTATAGGAAGGATGCACCTGTGTTTAATAAGAATGTGGATGACTTTGGAATGTGGGCAAGTAGGATTAAATTGCACCTATTAGGACCCTCATATAATGCGGTAGATTTTCTCACCAATAAATATGTACAACCTACCAGTATACTTACTGAAGTAGAGAAGAAAGAAAATTTGATTCATAACTCTGTGATGATAGAGCTCCCAAGCTCCTTACACAACTCTAAGTATGTTGGTATACAAGACCTTCCTTCAAACAAGAAGATTTGGGATAAGCTGGTACAAGTACATGGTGGAGACAAACATGTATTACAAGCAAAGGTTGATAGACTAAAAGGAAAATATGATGAATTGAAGATGCAAGAACAAAAAAAAATTGCACAATATGGAAGCAAGATAAAAGAAATTGTCGCATCCATTAAAGGAGTCGGTGGAAAGATGGAAGAAAGTGATGTTGTAAGTAAAATGATCAAAACACTTCCACATAGGCATGATATTAGATTTTTTTCTATACAAGAGCTAAGGACAATTGAAAAGAGTAAGATCACAATTGGTTCACTTATTGGTAGGCTTACAACATTTGAATTAAGCAATTTTGACAATAGCCAACCTACTACTGAAGTTGCACTTTAAGCTACATCTAATGTTGGATCATCTAGAAAAGGAAAGACTGTTGTTTATGACTCTGACAAATATGAAAGATTAGCAGCTGAGGAGAAAAAGTTGGAAGAACTCAAAGCATTGATTGCTAGGAGATTTACTAAAGGTAAAGGAAGATACAAAGGGAAAATTCATATTGCATGCTAGAATTGTAGATAGATCGGTCACTTTGCGCATAGATGTCCTAACAAACCAAAAAAGGAACATGATGGAGAAAAGAAAGAAAAATACAAGAAGTACAAGGATTTCACTTAGAAGAGAAAAAATCTATGTTACATCGTTGAAGAAGATGAAAATGAATACAATACTAATGGAGATGAAAATGATGCTATAAAAGAAGACCCCTCTACTGACAACGCTGAAATCGGTGAAGAGAAAGCTTTGATCTCAAGTGTGAACTGTAACAACTATTGGATCATTGACAATGGCTATACACACCATATGACTAGAGATAAGGATAGAATCATAACCATGGAACAATGTGACAGAGGTACAATTACATTTAGAAATGGTTCTCCCTATATGATCAAAGGTAAAGGTACTATTGCTTTAACTGATGATATCACTTGTGATGATGTTTACTGGGATGATGGATTGAAATATAGTTTGTTAAGTGTGTCTCAAATGAATAAAAAAGAATTCAAATTTGAGTTTAGTAATGGAAAATGCAAAATATTTGAGAATACTTGAAAATTGATTGCTACCGGTGAATAGACAAAAGGTAATATTTTTAAACTAAATACTAAAATTGGTCACTATTTGATTGCTAAAGTAGAAGAAAGCTAGTTATGGAATAAGAGATTGTATCATGTGAACTTTGATAATCTAGTAAAGGTTAGAAATAAGAAAAGTGTTAGATGAATACCAATATTGAATAAGCTAGAAAATATTGTATGTAAAGAATGTTAGTTAGGTAAGATGACTAGTTCAAGTTTCTCAAGAAAAGTCTACTCTACAGAACATATCTTAGACTTAGTACACACAGATTTGTGTGGACCTATAAGTATAGAGAGATATCATGGAGGAAAATAATTTATATTGTTTTTTGATGACTACTCAAGGATGATGTAGATAATATTATTAAAAGTTAAACTAGATGCCTTTCATATGTTTAAAATGTATAAAGCTCAAGTTGAAAATGAAATTGGAAAAAATTTGAAATGTCTTAGATTAGACAGAGGTGGTGAATTTACCTCTAACGAATTCAATAAGTATTATAAAGAACATGGAATTAAGAGACAATTGATTGCACCGAGAATGCCCCAAAAGAATGAAATTGCAAAAAGATGAAATAGATCTATTGTAGAATGCGCTAGATCACTACTAAATAGAAAAGGAGTTGCACAGAAATTCTGGAGAGAAGTTGTTAGTACTGTTGTATACACACTAAATCAGGTACAACTAAAGAAAGGAATAAACAAGACACCTTATGAATTCTAGTATGGTCAAACACCTAATGTTAGTTATTTTAGAATATTTTGAAGCAAATGTTATATTAAGAAAGATGATAGAAATGGAAAGTTTGATTGTAAAAATGATGAAGAAATATTTTTAGAATACTCTTCTAAAAGTAAAGCATTCAAGTGTTTGAATAAAAGGAAAAATAAGATAATTGAAAGCACAAATGTAAAGATTGATGAATTTTTAGAACAAAATGAAGAGAATAGTGAAAATAAACTAGAAGGATACAATGAATTGATTTACTTTGAGAAGAATAAAACATGGTCGTTAGTTCCCAGACCTAAAGATAAAAATGTTATAGGAACAAAATGGATTTTCAAAAATAAAATTAATGAGAATGGTGATGTAATAAGAAATAAAGAAAGATTGTTTTGCAAAGGTTATGCACAAGAAGAAGGACTGGATTATGGAGAGAATTGTTCACCCATCACTAGATTGGAAGGAATCATAGGTTTACTGGCTTATGCAACATATAAAGGATTTAAATTTTATCAAATGGACGTTAAATTGACATTTTCGAATGGAATATTAGAAGAAGTCTATATTGAACAACCTGAAGGATTTGTTACAGAACAAGGTAGGGATTTGGTTTGCAGATTGCATAAAGTATTATATGGTTTGAAGGAAGCACTGAGAGCATGTTATGAAAGATTACATTCTTATCTAGTTAAGATTGGATTTGAAAGGACTAGTAATAATAGTAATGTGTATTTGAAAACTGAAAGTTAAGAAAATTTTGAATGCTGAAATATTTGTTGATGATATAATTTTTGGAGGAAATGATTTCCTTAGTAAATATTTTTCTAAAGAAATGAGGAAATAATTTGACATGTCTATGATTGGAGAAATAAAATTATTTATTGCTTTATAAGTACAGCAAATGCAAAAAGTTACATAACTCAGTCTAAGTACATTAAGGAGATATTGAAAACTTTTGGAATGGAAGATTCAAGACTCGTCAGTACACCTATGGTAACTGGTTGTGAATTATCAAAAGAAGATGATTCTAAGGAAGTAAATGAAACATTATATAGATCAATGATTGGAAAGCTACAGTATTTAGTTCATAGCAGACTTGATATTTCACATGTAGTTGGAATAGTTTCTAGATCCTCATCTGATCTTAAGGATTCACATATGACTGCAGTTAAGAGGACATTCAAATATCTTAAAGGAAAAAAAACTTATGGATTATGGTATGAAAGGAAAGGAGATTTTAATCTTCAAGCATATAAAAATGCATACTGGGATGGAAATATCAATGAAAAAAAGTACTAGTGGAGGATATTTTTATTTGGGAAGTAGATTAGTGACATGGAAAAGAAAGAAGTAGAATTGTATTTCACAATCTATAGAAGAAGCTGAGTATGTTGTTGCTTCTATTAATTATCAGCAAGTGTTATGGATAAAAAAATATTAGAAGGAATACATGAGAAAGTTGAAGAGCATGTTGTTATACATTATGACAACACAAGTTCCACTAATATATCAAAGAATCTGGTAATGAACTCAAAGACCAAGCATATAGCTCTAAAGTATCATTTTCTAAGGGAGAAGGTACAAGACAAAGAGGTAAGATTGGAATACATTCCTACAAAGGAACATGTTGCTAATATATATATTCACTAAATCACTACCTAAGGAGAGTTTTAAATATATAAGAGGTAAACTAGGGGTCTTACCCCTATCGACAATTAACTAAACAGAGATGGGGTATGCATCATTGTTGGAAATGGGTTGAGTAAATGAGAGGAGAGGGGTGAATTAGTTACCACAAAAACAAATCCAAGTCCCTTAGATGTCTTGGTCAAACTTATCACTATTACTCAGTTAACAAAGATATTTTGTTGTTACTCGGTTAACAAAACAATCTTAAGATATTAACTGTGATTATCCTTTAGTGATTAAGTGTAGAAACATAAACCATAAAGAAAATAACATGTACAAACATGACACAAAGATTTAACGTGGAAACCCAATTTGGAAAAACCACCAATTGTAACTAGTTACTATTTTTCACTCTTCTAAAGTGAGCCCTATTAGGAGTCAACCCTGTTAAAGGTTACAATACACACTGTTAGGTGTGACCCTATTAGAGGATTTGATAACCCTATAAGGAATGGCCTTGTTAGAGGTCTTCAAACACTTCAATGTAGAAATTCCACCTCGTGAGAGGATTTATGAAAGACTATTAAGTCTACTCTGTAAAGAGATTTGGATCACTACTATAATTTTTAGAAAGTATCAATGGATTGACCTATTTGACGAAGAAGCTATCTTTGATGATTCAGATCTCTGTTCTAGCTTTAAACTAGATCCTCACTGATCAAATATTCTATTGCAACTCTGTCTGGATGTTTTGTCTTTAATTAGAGTCCCATCTGATTTCACCTTCACTCTTCATATCAAAAGAACTCTTCCACTTATTATTTCTTTCACATTCAATCCAAACTTGACCTTGTATAAATATGATAGGCCTTGTCAAGTCGGCTTGAATAAACTTCCAAATAAATAATAAAACTTAAGTCTGTCAGCTACATATAACCAATTAAACATAAAATATAAACTGTTGTTAGTCGGCTTGAAACTAAATGCATAACTCGGTTAACACTATAATCCTTCAAAGCCTGAACATTACTATATTTCACAAGTGAACTCGGTTAGAACTGAAAATCACTTTGGTCTTCTTCAATGCCTGAGAGAGTTTGACATACACTGACTGTGTTCAGTTTAGGTATAGACATTTGTGTAACATCACTACATTTGTGTAAACATCAATGACAATACACAATTGAATGATTGTCTTCAACAATCTCCCTCTTTGGCATTGATGGAAACACAACATGTCATAATACAAAGAATTTTAAAGAAACACAAAAAAAGGATAAAATTTTATTATTTTTTTTATTTTCCTTAGCTTCATTCAGATTCTCATCCAGAAAACTCCCTCTATCTTCACAACCACTGAAATACATATTTCTCCCTCTTACGTCAATCTTTGTTTCTGATAAAATTTCTCCCTCTGTCATCAATAATATTCTCTTTAATAATTTATTTGGCGTGACATCTATAATCTCTCCCTCTTTGACATCCAAATGCCAAAGACTCTATCCAATGAAATTGTAGTGTACTTGATGTACTGATTTATATTCAATAAGCTCTGACACTCTACATCAACTTGTTGGATCTTTACCATAGCTCATTTGATGAATCACTAATCTGTCCATTAGTGATCCTCAGTTAGGGGAATCACCCCTAGCTTTCCTCTAAGATACAAGAATGCATCCTTAGGTAAAGGTTTTGTGAATATGTCTAGAATTTGTTCTTTAGTATTCACATATTCTGACCTTACTTCTTTGTCCTAAACCAATTCCCTCAAGAAATTATACTTTATTGCAATATTCTTAGTCTTAGTATGCATCAAAGGGCTCTTTGAAATGTTAATTGCACTAGTGTTGTCATAGTAGATAATAACTAGCTCTTTGATTTCCTCCTTCATACCTGAAAATAGCTGTTTGAACCATATGATATTTAAACAATTTACTGATCTAGAAACATACTCTACCTCTGTTGTAGACTGAGAGATGCAATTCTATTTCTTTCTGGTCCAAGAGACTAACCTCTTTCCAAGGAATAACACTCCACCACTAGTGCTCTTTCTATCATTAATACTTCCTGCCCAATCAGCATCAGTAAAATTCTTCAAATCAAAGTTTCCTCCTTTCTTATACCATAATCAATAATCTTCAGTACCCTTAAGATATCTCAGAATCCTTTTGATAGTCGTCATATGATTCTCTCTAGGATTATCTAAAAACCTTGCAACAATACCAACTACTAAAGCAATATCAGGTCTAGTGTGAACAACATATTGAAGTTTACCAATAATGGATATGTAGGTAGTGTGATTTACCTCCTTTTAGTCATCATCCTTAGACAACTTATGTCTAGTAGACATAGGTGACCCAATTGGTCTGTAATCTTCCATTCCAAATTTCTTCAATATCTCTTTGATGTATTTAGACTGAGTAACATAAATACCATTCTTCATCTGCTGAACTTGTAAACCAACAAAGTTTTTGATTTTACCAAACATAGACATCTCAAATTCCTTACTCATAGATTCAGAGAATGCTTTGCATAAATCATCATGTCCAGTGAATAGTATATCATCAATAAATTTCACTGCTAATAGTATCTTGTTCTGAGGTCCTTCTTTGATGTACAAGCTATTATTGTCATTAGTTCTCTAAAATCCAATACTTACTAGGTAACCATGCTATCTTTCATACCAAACTCTAGGAGCTTACTTCAGTCCATACAAGGCTTTGTGCAATTTACAAACCATATTCCTTTTGTTGGGATCAACAAAACCTTCAGGTTTATCAATATAGACTTCCTCTTCTAGAACTCCTTTCAGGAATGCAAATTTTACATCCATTTGGTATACCTTGAGTCCTTTATGTGTTGCATATGCCAAAAGAGTTATGACTCCTTCAAGTCTTGCAACAGGAGAAAAATTTTCTCCATAATAAATACCCTCTTCTTGAGCATATCCTTTACACACTAATATTGATTTGTTTCTAGAAAATTCACATTTTTCATTCATTTTGTTTCTTAAAACCCACTTAGTACCAATCACATTCTTGTCTTTTGGTCTAGGTACAAAAGTCCAGGTTTTGTTCTTTTCTTTCCACTCAATCTCTTCATTCATGGATTCTATCCAAATTTCATCATTTAACATATATTTAATGGATCTAGGTTCAATTTCACTAAGCAAACATGTACCTTTAAGTTTGTTTGGTGTAGGAGCACACCTAGCTCAAACCCTTAGCTTCTTATTTATGGCATGTACTGACTTTAGCCAAGTCAGGAGAGTGTGTGTGAACCTTAGAAGGTCATTTATTTTACTTCCCTAAGATGGATATGACTAGATCGATCCATGTCTAGATATGTTGCTTAGTTGGTTTCATTTAGTTGTGTGTGTGTGTGTGTGAGGTAGTTTACAAGCCTCCAAAAATCCAACCAAGGCATCAGGAACCTTGGATAAGCTGCTTGGTATCACTGGCACTCAGTAAACACAGCCAGCTTGGCCATCACTAGCAGCTTGGATAACACTGTCATCCAACTTGGCCATCACTAGTAGCTTGGCCAACACTGTCAGCCATCTCAATCATCACTAGCAGCTCAGCCAACACTATCACCCAGCTTGACCATCACTAGCAGCTCAACCAACACTATCTTCTAGCTCAGCCATCACTAATAGCTTGGCCAACACTGTCAGCCAACTCGACCAACACTATCAGCCATCTCGGCCATCACTAGAAGCTTGACCAACACTGTCAGCTAGCTCGGCCATCATTGGCAGCTCGACCAACACTAGTAGTCAGTTTGCATTACTGTTGCTCGGAAAATTCAGTCGTAATGGCCTGTGAAAAGCATATCTTATATTTTATGTACAATATGGTTAGTTGTGACGGTTCCTAAATAGATTCTTGTGAATTAGTGGACTATTAGGGTTGTTTCCAATGAGAGGATGGTTATTAATAACATCCCAATCCTTCATTTTAGAGATCTAGAGAAGTAGAGGTCAGAAAAGAGAGAAGCTACAGGAAATTGCAGAGTTGTAGATTATTGTAGTTTTTTATTTTGTTTCTAGTAATGAAAAGTTGCAGATTGTGTGTTTAGTGGATATAAAACTTCTCTATTCATTTTGCATGCAATTAGATTAGTTTACTTTCTTTCTATTTTGCAAGTTATTAGTTCTTCACCTGGTCTGGGTTGTAAATGGTAATTGCCCCTCGAGATTCCTGAATCCATGGTGAGAATCATGTGTTGGAATGGAACTTGAGAGGATCCCTTGTACATAGTTTCCTTTTTGTTTTCTATAGGAGAAGAAACAACAAAGAGTCTGGAGATCTTACCCTAGGCGAGCTTGGTAATATTCTAGCTAGGGCAAAGAATGAAATCAATGTTTAGAAAACATTGAATAAGTGAGTAGAATGAATCTATTTGTAGGGGTTCAGCAAGAAGAATATGAAAAGCATTTCGATGGGGGAATGTGTCTTGAAGAGGAGGTAAATTTGAGAGTGACTTACCTTGGTTTATGGCTGTGAACACCCTAAGAGATCTAGGATAAATATCTCAGAGCAAAGCCAAGCTGGTTCTATAGTAGCAATGAGACTCCAATCACCACATCATTGTTCCTTGTCATTATACCTTCTGTCTAATCTCCAATTATTCACTCAGGTGTATGATACCTTCTGATATATTTGGCAAGTAAAGGTTCCTTCCTCTTTGATCATGGGCTTGCTCCACTTGGTTCACCATGCTCAAACATTCTATTATGCTCTTCCAACTGATACTCAGGTTCCACTATCTATGACTCGGGTGCCTCTATCCAAGACTCAGGTGCCTTTGTCTGTAACTTGGTTCCCTCTATTTGTGACTCAGTTCAGTAAGAAGAATATGAAAAGCATTTTGATGGGGGACTGAGTCTTGAAGAGGAGGTAAAGTTGATAGTCACTTACCTTATTTTAGGGCTGTGAACACCCTAAGAGATCTAGGAGAAAGATCTTAGAGTAGAGCCAAGATGGTTTTGTAGTAGCAATGAGACTCCAGTCACCACATCAAATTTGTATTAGAGCCTAAATTGATTGGGCTTCTGGTAGATGTTCTAGCCAATAGTATCAGTAGGTGAAAACAAGATGGTCACTAATGTAGAGATTGCAAAGGAAGTAGATGAGCAGAAGAGAGTGATAGAGGATCAAAGGGAAAGGAGTAGACTCCTTGATGCAGCAGTGGCAAGCGAAAGCCTTCAAGCAATGAGAAAGTGGTAAGTTTTAAAGACCAACACCCAAGAGGACAGGGTCAAATGGCAAAATTCAAAGGTCTTAATCACCCAAAAGGGATCCAAGTGCCCAAATTCTTATCACAAGTATTGGAAGACTAGAGGAATGGTTATCACAACCCAAACACCCAAGACAACCTAATCACTAGGCTATGCCAAGTCCAAAGCACCAACAATTGAGAAGTTCCCAAGAGATCTCCTTAACCCAAAAGGCAATCAAACCCCATAAGACAACTTATAAGACTAGGGGTGCCCTACAATCATTGTATTGGCTTGTTTAGGTCCTATTCCTTTAGTTCCAATGGTTCTTTCATTCAAAAGAAACCCATAACACTAAAGTGCTTCACAATCTAGGCTTTGGCTTGTAGCCTTTTCCAAAGGCAAATTTAAACATAAGTCAAAATGTTTCCAAAGGAGGTGTTAATTTGATTAGGGATTCTGATACCCTTTAAGGCCTTACTAAACATTCCCAAGCACCAAGCATTGGAGGCAAACATAGGTCGCTACTATCACAACTTTTAGACTGGGCTAATAGGCCTAATTAGGGCTCCAAATGCACTACAAGTTCTCTTTCTCCTATGCCAAAACACAAAATAAGGATGGATTAATGTGTGTACATGTGAAACAACTCAAAATCCAAGATGTGGGCCCTTGGTGAATCCTGAATCAAAATCTATGGTGATTGTCCTAAGCCATAGAATGGTGCACACATGAGATGTACACCTAGGGTCTTGTTGCAAAGCCACTCCTCTAGATCTTCAGACTTTTAACCTGTAGAATATGAAAATAAATTTAACAAGGATGAAAATAAATTTAATATCATTCAATTTACCATGGTGGAATCGATCCAAACACTCAAGCCCTAGGTGAATTCTGATTTTTAGCCTCAAACCCAGGCAGTCCCACTAAAAACTCGATATCTTGAAATCTAGGGCAGATCAACACATGAGACCAGATGAAAATGGAAGAAGGTTCAAAGCTTCAACTTTTGGGATCACTGTTTCATTCCCCCATGACCATACCAGTCTGTACAAGATTGCTATCCTCCAAAATCTGCAGAAAAATGGTTTATTTTATTGATTTGAAAATGCCAAGTTACATATTATGCCTTCCACCCACCTGAAAGGGCTATTTAAAGGCTTCCCCCATTGGTTCCAACTTATTTTTAAACAATCTGACCATTTGGGGTTTTAGTTACAACTTTTGGCAAAAGTTGTCAAAGTTGCTAAGCAACTTTGACAACATTTTGTGCAATATTTGCAAGACTAATGACCAAACTTGGTCCTAACTTATTCTAGTGATCGAACATGGATCTGAGACCTTAAAAACATGAAAAATACTAAGATCCTATGATTTTAGGCCCATTGAGCACTTTTGACCATAGTAATCTAGGGGCTTATAATTGTGCCAAACCTAGAACTAGGCCTCACACTTGGTCTAGGTGCCTAACTAGACTAAACTAGATATGTTTAGGACTCTTAGAGTCATTGATTGTTGGGTCTAGAGTAGGTCCTCCTGCACCATACTCCCCTAGAGTTTGAAAAATCAAGTTCCTACTTGAGGATAATTGCTCCACTAAAGTGCCATGTTGCTTGATTTGATCTTCAGTCAGCCATGTAGCATCTGTGTTTGGGAGTCCCTTCCATTTTACTAGGTACTGTAGATACTTCTTGGTTCTGGTCTGCCTTAGTAACTTTGTGTCCAAAATTTCTTCTAACTCCATTGGTTTTCTTTGGGGAAGATTAGTCACATAGTCTTCATTTTTGGTGGTTGTTTCCTCACCTTGTTCATTCGTTGCATCTGTTGTAGCTTTATATGGTGTGAGGTCTACCACATTGAAGATTGGAGATATTTGCAAAGTTGGAGGAAGGGCGATTTCATAGGTGTTCTCACCTATTGTGTTAATTATGTTACAGGGGCCTACTTTTTGCATTTTTAGTTTGGAGTATCTACCCTTAGGTAGTCTCTCCTTCCTTAGGAAAGCCCAAACCCTGTCTCCTACTTGGATGTGGACCTCTCTTCTTCTTTTGTCAGCATTTTCTTTGTACTTCAAACTAGATCTTTGTAATGTTTCTTTGACTTGCTGTTGCACCTTTGTGATGAGTTCTGCCAAGTCTTGGCCTTGTGCACTGATTTTGAAATTAGAGGGGAGTTCCATTAGATCCAATGGTCCTTTGGGGTGAAAACCATACACTGCTTGGAATGGAGTCTTACCAATTGACCTATTTATGGAGTCATTGAAGGCAAACTTTGCTTGGGGCAGAATTGTATCCCAACTTTGTGAGTATTTCTTGGTTAGGCATCTTAAAAGATTTCCTAAGGACCTATTTACTACCTCAGTCTACCCATCCATCTATGGGTGATAGGCAGAACTATAGGTGAGATTTGTGCCCAACTTCTTGAGGAGTGTCCTCCAAAAGTGCCCTTGAAACTTTACATCTCTGTTTGATACAATTGTCTGAGGTAAGCCATGGATTCTAACTACTTCTTTGAAGAAGAGATTGGCTATATGAGATGCATCATTTGTGCTCTTGCATGGCACAAAATGGGTCATTTTGCTGAACCTATCCACTATGACAAACACACTATCAAAGCCTTGCTTGGTTTTAGGTAGCCCCATTACAAAATCCATTGATATGGACTCCCAAGGTCTTGAAGGGATTGGTAAGGGTTGGTAGAGTCCCTAATTTTTTTTCATTCCTTTAGCTTGCTGGCAGATTGTGCAAGTCTCTATAAACTTCTTAACATCATTGTTCAACTTAGGCCAAAAATAGCTCCTCTTCACCATGTATGTTGTCTTATCAATGCCAAAGTGACCTCCTAGGCCACCACAATGCTTTTACCTCACTATGTTTGTCCTCATTGAGCACTTTGGTATACATAGTTGTGCTCCCTTGAATACAAGCCCATTCTGAATTAGATATTCAGAGAAATTAGTGTGATATCTGCCCTCCATTTTTGTGCAAATCTGATATACTTCTGCAAAATCAGGGTCATTCGGGTGGGTAAAAGCACAAAGTTGTGTCACGTTTCAGGACCACTTATCGGCATAGCTAAATTTGAGTATTTCTAACTTAAATTAATTTTTGTCAAACATATGGTCTTTCTAGTTAAGCTAGATAAGTGGTTAAACTTTTCCAATTGGAAATGTCTACTAAATGCATGTTTTATACCAATTTGGGTCCAATTACCAGAGAAATAAAATTATTTTAGAAAAGAAATGTTTCAATAACCCCTACTCCTTTTAATGATATTTTAAAAAAATATAAAAAAATACTCTTTTGTAGAGCTCAGAGTCAAGATTATTGTGATATAAATTTTATAGTATTTTGATTAGATGTAATATATTATAATTTCAAAATATAACAAGTAGGAATTTTAACATTTGAGAAGATGTTGCTTCAAATAAATAAAAAAAATAGTAAATCATATCAAAAATAATTAAAATTTATATTTAACACTAGAGGAGAGAGTCCTCTTCAATAATATGTAATTTATTTTCTAAATGGAATAGATTTGACAGGGGAAATTTTGAGGGAGATGAAAACTGTTGATTTCAGATAAGTTCAACTTTGAGCAGTTATAACGGAGAAAATATACATTGAAAAATAATCTTTCTTCTTTTCTGCACTAGCTATACATTTGATCTATAACATATTTTGAAATCAGAGGTAAAATAGATTATTTGCATATACTTGTTTGGAGGGAACTAGACCCTAGATTTTCAACAGTTTTCAGCAATTAAAAAATGGACTTCAAAAATTAAAAAACTATGTTAATTCTTGTTCAAATTTTTTTTTTAAAATTATAGGAATAAACTTCATCCATTTTTACACATTTCATCAATTTACATCATCCTCAAATTCTAAAAAAAAATGCCACTTTTATGTCATTAAAGTTGAACAGTTTGCATCCTGTGGTCCTTTTCCTTCATAAAAGTGTGACCTAGGTTTTTACTTTTACCCGGGTACAAGTGTTTGAGGGACTCAATTCCCACACTTTGTAGTTGAACTTCTTCAATAAGACCAATCCTCCTACTAAGGGCATCAGAAACTTTGTTTTCTAGACCCTTTTTATGCTTAATGTTGAAGGTATAGGCTTGCAATTGCTCTACCCATTTGAGATGCTTGACTGAAAGTTTTTCTTGTGAATTGAGGAAGCTTAATGCATGATTGTCAGTGTAGACTACAAACTCTTTTGGGATCAAATAGTGCCTCCATTTCTTAAGGAATTGGACCATGGCATAGAGCTCTAGTTCATAAGTGGAGTTCTTTCTTTTGGCTTCATTCAATGTCTCTGAGAAGAAAGCAACTGCCCTACCTTCTTGGCTTAGGACTGCCCCTATAGCCAAATTGCTTGCATCTATCTCCACAGCGAAGACCTTGTTGAAATTAGGGAGGACCAAGATAGGGTATTGGGAAACTCTATTCTTCAAGTATTGGAATGCATCATTGGCTTCCTTTGTCCATGCAAACTTAGTCTTCTTCCCACTTTGATTGTTTCAAGAATTGGTGCACATACATGACTAAAACTTTTGATGAACTTCCTATAAAATGTTGCAAGCCCATGGAAGCTTCTTACATCACCTTGACTCTTTGGTGGAGGCCAATTAATTATTGCATCTACCTTCTCAAGATCCATCTTGAGGGTACCTTGTGAAATCACAAAACATAGGAATACTAGTTCCTTTCTCATAAACATGCATTTTTCCAAGTTGATTACCAACTTGTGCTGATGGAGTACTCTCCTTAGTACCTGTTCCACATGATCAAGATGGTCCTCCTTTCTATGACTGAATATTAGTATGTCATCAAGGTAAATAACAACAAATTTTCCAATAAAATCAATGAATATCTCATTCATTAGCCTCATAAAAGTGCTAGGGGCATTGCTCAAGCCAAAAGGCATTACTAACCATTCGAACAAACCTTCAGTAGTCTTGAATGATGTCTTCCATTCATCTCCCGATATGATTTTGATTTGATGGTATCCAGACTTTAAGTCTATCTTGGTGAAGTAGCAAGCACCTCCAAGTTGATCCAATAGGTCTTCAATCCTTGGCATGGGAAATCTGTACCTTATTGTGATTTTTTTTAGGGCCCTGTTGTCGGTGCATAACCTCCATTTTCTATCCTTTTTAGGGGCCAAGACTGATGGTACTACACATGGGCTGAGACTCTTTTGAATGAGTCCTTTTTCCAACAATTTAGTGACCTATTTTGCAATCTCTGTATGTTGCAATGGTGTCATTTTGTATGGTGCCTTATTATGCAGGGATGAGCCTAGTATGAGGTCTATTTGATGACTAATGTCCCTAATGGGAGGGAGGCTAGTGGGCATGTCACTAACATTGACATTTTTATACTTTTGCAGCAATTTTAAGAATTCATTTGGTATGGGCTCCTTTTGATCAGAACTGATATTATCTTTGGGCTTTGAGATTAAGACAAATGGTTCTATATCAAATTCTTTCAAGGTTTTTAACATCTCCTTTTCTCCCATGATGATCACAGTGGGTTCTTTTGCAGACTTGTTATCCGGTAGGGGCTTCATAGTAAAGGTCTTCCCATCTTTAGTGATGGAGTAGGTGTTCTTCCTACAATGGTGTATGGCATCTACATCAAATTGCCAGGGCCTACCTAGAAGGATGTGTGAAGCATCCATTTCAACCACATCACAAAGAACTTTGTCTTTAAAATCTGAAATTGAGAACTCTATCCATGCTTGTTTTGTTACTAGAGTTTGTTGGCCTCTTGTTAACCATGAAACATGATAGGGTTAGAGGTGTGGCATTTTAGAGAGGTTTAATTTCTGAACCATTTCACAAGATACAAGATTTTCAATTGAACTAGAATCTACAAGTAGATTGCATACCTTTCCATGACACTTGATTTTTGTTTTGAAGAGATTATTCCTTTGTGGAGGTTCTTGGGCTTGTGGAACTTGAAGGAAGACCTGCCTCATCATCAAGCATACTCCTTCCTCTGGTTCCAAGTCTCCAACATCAGCATTGTCTTGTTGTTTATCTTCTTGGACAAGTTGTGCCCTCCTCTCACCTTGGTTGTTGTTGTGTCTCTTCTCAGGG
>MU223827.1:0-33792 GCA_018584345.1 Thuja plicata | reverse complement strand
ATAGAACCAACAGGTGAACCCCCCCATAATGCTGAACTGGGAGAGGTGACAGGAACACTGAAATGCAGTACCAGAAACAACTGCAAAAGAAGAACCAGGAACACCAAGTGCAACAGAGGCACACACATAGGATAAAGGGCGGTGTCATAGACATAGTCTACATGGGCTAATTTCATGGAAGGTACACTCACTTGACAAGAGTGGATGCGCCTAAGGCATATGCATCAGAATCCCCCCATGGCACTTTATAACAGAGTGCGAGTACTAAGACTGAACCAGGTGTATAAGATCCCACGAAAGCAGAAGAAGGCACTTTATCTTAGTGCATTTACAGAAAAGAATGCATCAGAAAGAGCATGCAAGCTCAGAAGTCAGAAAGAAGAGTGCACTAAGAAACCAGAAGAAGAGATCCCCGGACCTGAAGAACCAAGCACACCACCAGAGGGCATAAACTGCATAACTCAGAGGAGTGAAAAACCCGGAGTAGAATCTGGAAGAAATACCTCTACCACTAAATAGTACACAGAATCAGCTTTCCGACGATATCTCGTTTGCCGAAAAAGGAGTCCGGATGAGCCAGATATGACTCCCGGAAGGCAAAAAAGAATATCGGACTTCAACAACAAAAAAAGCTATCGAAATGGTGGAACCAAAACTTCTAACCTCTACCATCGGAAATTTCTTGAAAAGAGCTTTCCGACGGTATATGGAAGTCAGAAAAAGACCCCCGTATGCTCCCTATAAAGAGAAAAACACCCAGTACCCCCAAAAAAGCCCTAAAAGGCTTACAACTGGCCCCCAGGGGCTAAAAAAATTGAGCCCCCGGGCGCATGGCGCGCGCCGGGGGCTAAATCCGGGCACCTGGTCACCAATGTGACCACCCGCTAGCGCCAAAGGGGCCCGCAGGGCTGACAAGAGAGTCGCCGGTGGCGGAAGGGGTAGAAGAATCCCGGCTGAGCGGCGCAGTACCGAAGCGGGGCGGCGCAGACTGAGGCTGCGGAAGGCAGCAGCGGCAGGTTTGCAGAGCGGTTCGGGCCGCGGAGGCGGGGCGCCAGGCGTCGCTGAACACACGGCGGCGGGGGCCGCGGAACATACAGGCGGCGGGGGCCGCAAGGTGGCGGCGGGGCCACTGTAGAGCGGCGGTGGGGGCCGCTGGCGGCGGGGCCGCAGAAAACAAGGGTGGGCGGCCGGCCACCGACTGGCTGCGGTGGCGCGGCGGTGGCGCCCAAATAAAAAATGCACTGACTGCGTAATATTAAACGCAGTAAAACACATAAAATGTGTTTTTTTTAATTATTTTTTTTTATTTTTCACATCCGTACGGCCCTTGGGTAGGCAAAAAAAAAATTTCAGAGCTTCGGTGTCCAAAATGGACAAACCTTATATGGTTTGTGGGGTTTTTAGGCCTTCTGGACGCAATGGTGGTGTCCGTTTGGGCCCAAAATACCTCCCAAAATAGAGCCCCCCTAGAACCACGAAAAGAAGCCAAAAAAGCTTCTGAAACCCTCTGAGCTTCAATGAAATAGGAGCAGCGAACAGCAGATCAGCTCTGATACCATATAGGATTTGACAAACGTCAAATCTTCCCAAGAAACCTGCATGCAAACACTGCTACAAGAAAGAAGAAGCAGACAGAAGAGAGAAGACGGAAGAATGGCTATGGCGGCCGATAGGCCAGAGACTGAAAAAGCATGTTGCAAGAAATGATTTTCTATATTCAACAATAATGAAATTACAATCTCCTTATGAATTACAAAGCGGATAATCCTTATAAAGGATGTCGAAACCCTAAAAAGGGAAACTAACAGAAATAGAAACTACCTAAGGTTAGCTTAAGCAAACTAGAGTGAATAGGGAAGTTACTAATTAGATCATAATGATTTAAATTAGTAACCCCGATAGACTATTACTCTAACACACACAAGTGTCAAATGTCGTACCTTTATTCTGAATAAACCCCTAACTATCAGACTAGATGTGACCCAGTATTTAAACCATGACATAACTCTCACTCGCATGAATATCTATGATTCATTCTATTAAAGTACATTATTATCGTTCATATCAAGAATACCAAAAGAATTTGAAAGAGGGTCTATGGGTTTACAAGAAGTAGTCTAAAATTCAAAAGGAAAGAAGGTAATTATCAAGAACAGAGCAGAGGTTCAATTTGGTAAAGCACAAATGGGGGGCCAATTGCAGTGGCATGAACCAGTGGTTCATGGTATTTTACTAGCCGACATTGAGGCTGTAAGAAGATTTAATGCCTGCGGATGGCTGGGATATTTCTTAAAATTGACGGAGTTCAATGATGAAGCAGTAGCAGAATTTGCAAACACATTTGATGAGGGCCAAGTGATGGTATGGGGGTTGATAGTCATTGCAACAAAGGAGAAAATAGTGGAAGTGACCGGTTTGCCAGTAGCAGGGAAACATTATCCCAATGCCCATGATGCCAGGTCAGCCAGGGCTCAATTCACCCTACCAGGAGACCCTCCATTGGAGATCACTAAACAGGGATGCAAAAGGATGTCCATTCCTCCACTATACCAAGATTTGGCTATGCACATTATAAGGTATTTCACCTGTGAGGGACAATTCTCTAATTTACATGCGCATCATTTTAAGCTGCTCAGTTATGTGCGACATAATATCCCAATGAATGCACCCAATTTTATGTTTAATATGTTGTGCATTAGTGCCGAAGACACACAAAAAGGGAAAGACAACTCTGTTACTCACCATGCCCTAATTAAATTACTCATAGAAAGATATCTTAGGGATGCCTCCCCTATGACATGGGCAGAGTTATTCCATCATAAAACCCTTCAGCCTCAAATTGCCCCTAATGTGCAAGTTAACCAAGATAATGCAGTTTCCCCTGATTCAGTTGTCGAGCAAAATAACCAAGGGGCAGAAACTAAAAATATACAAGAAAATGTGCCCTTAACTGCTCACATGAGCAATATACCTACTACCGCCTAAACCAAAGGAAAATGGAAGTTAGTAGGAGAAACTTCAGTTCCTGCAGCTGAACCACGAAACCCTCAAGTCTCAAGAAAGAAGAAAATGAAGTCAGTTCCTGCAGCCACTACTCCTACAGCCACTACTCCTGCAGCAGAGAAAACAAAAAGGATTAGTAAGAAGAAGGCCATAGAAGTTGAGTAAATCCCTGTAAGAAGGAGCTCTAGGATGAGAGGGTAGATTCTTAAAGTGCCTGTCGAAAGCCAGCCCTCTTTCCCCAAACAATTTGAGAAGGAAACTCCTTTCCATATTGTTCCGGATGATTCTCCCAGCCAGTCTAAGATTCCTGACATTCCTCAAAATATGGAAGAGGAGTGTGAAGATGAGCCAAATATATGTCAAAATGACCCAGGAGTCAGTCATTAGGATGTTCCAACTCATGAGGAAGAAACCCCTATAACTCACCAGCTGGCTTTCACAAGAAATGCTTTAGTTTCCTATAAGCGAACTTGGTTAATAAAATTCTTAGAGCAGTTATGGAAAGAACAAAGGAAAAAGAATAACCAAGATGAAAATAGTGGTTCGATTACTCTACAAATGCTTCTTTTTTAGTTATATAATAAACATGTGCTGACAACCACTCTATATGGAGAAGAGAAAAAGAAATTGCAGAAAGTAATAATAGAATAGGAAAAGGAAATTGCAGAATTGAAATATTAGTTGGCAGGACAAAAACAGAGAATGGAATATGCTCTTAAACTAACTGACCACGTAATTGCTTGTAGACCTCCACCTAGGGTCTATACCGTCTGTCTAAAA
The DNA here is from genome assembly GCA_018584345.1 of Thuja plicata. Lineage (NCBI taxonomy): Eukaryota > Viridiplantae > Streptophyta > Pinopsida > Cupressales > Cupressaceae > Thuja > Thuja plicata. The sequence continues at coordinate 30,009 of MU223827.1, read as the reverse complement.
GAACAATTCTTCCTATTTTAGTTGATGAAGACCCTCAAAGGTGTAAACACAGAGTTCAAATCAGCCCAGGAATTCTATGGTTTATACCAGACACTCTCATCTTGGCAACAAAACCTACTCTGTGAGTTGTATGTGCATAATTTCATCATCCCAGCAGAGACTGAATGGAATCCCCTGCCTTACATAGGGGATGTACACCTAAGGGCCCTGATGTCATGGCTGCACAATGAGGCTAACTATGATAGACAGTTGGATAATTACAGAGAACTTGAGAAAACATAACCCCTACCATTAAGAGAAGAAAGCAGTCAACTAGAAGTATTCCTGAGGGATTGGTTCAGACTGACATATGGAAATGTTAAAAAGGAAATCAGAGATAAAAATTTTAAACTTAGAGCAGATGTGTATGCAGAATATGATAGCATGTCCTATTTTTCCTTCCAAAGAGCCTTAACCGGTGCTAGAAGTAGATGGGGCAGATTATCAAAGGTATTCAAAAGATCAAAATCACATCGCCCCACTAACCTTGAAGTAGCTATACACTGAGCACCAAAATACATAGCACTAGGTAGGCAAATCAGGCAGGAGATCTGGTGTCCACTCACAATGCAGCCGCCCATGCTCCTTTGGCCTTTGTATGATATCAACACTACCAAGCTTGACAGGCTGCATGAAGATCAAAAAAGGGAAGTTTGGGAAAGAACAAGAGGATTCTACTACTCCTTCAAAAGCCAGAGGCAAGGAAGAACTGAAGTTTTTGACTTTAGATCAATTGCCAGAAGGTGCAATGCTTGAGGAAAATCATTTGATTAACCAAGGGGTAGATGATAAGGCCAAATTATTGCCTTTGTTTTGCATAATTTTAAATACTCTGTTCTAGTTTTGTCAAAACATTTGAGAGCCAAGCCAGTCAAAACTTGTGATAAACTCCAGATAAAACTGATAAACCATGGGTAGATGTTTGTGACATATTTTGCTAATATTATACATATAGTGTAGTATTTCATAAAACCATCAGAATATATGTTCTAATATCTGGATATTTAATTTGATTAAGCTTGTTGCATGAATATTTCTGCATCATAACTAACTTGACAGGAGAGAAAGTGGTTAGAGAGTGGTCGACAACATTCAAGGAAGACTATTGAGAACCAGCTATGGTGGAGTGATCATTACAGCACCATAAAATACAGCTACTACAATGGAGCCATTATTCCAGGACGCGGGGATGTAGTGTGCCTATACTCCCTCTACATTTTATTACGTTGAACTGGTCACTTGAGCTTCATTACCCACACTGCGGGCTGTTGCATTTCCATCTTCTTCTTCGACATGTTTTCAGCAAGATAGTTTCTTTTCTATTTTGTAATAAGTGTTCGATCCTCTATATATAAGAATTCAACCGATAGTTTGAGGGTAGCTAGAAAAGATAGAAATAGAAGTTTTTAGAAGAAAATTGTTATACAATAATCTATTTCAAGTTCCATGTATTGTTTCAATGTAATGATTTTTTTAAATACAATGAAGTAGTTCTTGGTTTACATTCTGTGTTAATAGATTAGCAGAAGCCAACCAAGGGGGCCCACTTGGGAGGTGGATTAGGTTAGAATAGACTAGATTTCATTTCCAGCATTTCAGATAGAAGTTACAATTTCTTCCTGAAGCATTGTACCTTATGAATGTTCCTATAGCATCTGCAAGAATAGTTATAATGGATGTTCTAGGTTGAAATCATAGGTTTTAGTAGAATTTGCAATTTCTAGTATTCATTTCAGTAAGAAGATAAATGTGTTTCTTTCCTACAGCACTAGCATAAGTTTCTTTTATGCATTTTTACCTTCCTACAGCATAAGCAGAATGACTCCTTAAGAAACCTAGTGCACATATCATGCCAACCATTTCAAGTATACGTCCCTGGGTTGACAAGTTAAATGCACCTCATAACAGGAGAAGTAGTCCTTAGATTGAATAAACCATTCCTAAGAAAGGCCTTGAGCATGATTATTCCACACCTATTGTGAGTCGGTTCAGTGGGTATGTTGAGGACTTTTCTCATTCAATGAGAGAATTCCATGAAAGCGTGAGAAAGAACTTGATTGAAAATGCTAAAAAGGTAAAGCAAAAGGTGGATGCAACAAAGAGGGATGTTTAGTTTCAGATTGGAGACTTTGTGATGGTATACTTGAACAAACATAGGCTACAAAAAGGTGTTCCTCACAAGCTACAGATGAAGAGGCTAGGTCCATGTAAGATACTTGCAAAGTATGGAAACAATTCAGACAAGGTGGAGCTTCCTTAAGACGTTGGGTTGTCATCAATTTTCAACATTGCAAATTAGATAGCATACAAAGGACCAATTCAAGATGCTGATCAAAACCTTCAAGAGGTAATACAAGAGGAAAAAGATCTGAAATTAACCCCTACTCCATCTATGACAGTTGAAAAGATACTAGACTCAAGGGTCTACAATAAGAATAGGAACAAAGACTACAGGAGCACCTTGTCAAATGGCATGAAAAAGAAGATGTTGATGCTACTTGGATCAAAGAATTAGAGCTCAAAAGGTTGGGCATTGACTCAAACATTCTCAATCCAAGGATGGATTAAACTTTCTTTTTTCTAGGGGAGTATGGTGTAGGAGCACACCTAGCTCAAACCCTTAGCTCATTATTTATAGAATTTATTGACTCTAGCTAAGTCAGGAGAGTGTGTGTGGACCTTAGAAGGTCATTTATTTTATTTCCCTATGATGGATGTGACTAGATCAATCCATGTCTAGATAGGTTTCTTAGTTGGTTTCTTTTAGTTGTGTGTGTGTGAGGTAGTTTGCAATCCTCTGTAAATCCAACCAAGGTGTCAGGAACCTTGGATAAGCTACTTGGTATCACTGGCACTTAGCCAACACAGCCAGCTCGACCATCACTAGAAGTTCAGCCAACACTGTTAGCCAACTTGGCCATCACTAGAAGCTCGGCCAACACTGTCAACTAGCTCAGCCATCACTAGTAGCTCGACCAACATTGTTAGCCAGCTTGGCCATCACTAGCAGCTCGGCCAACACTGTCAGCCAGCTCGGCCATCACTAGCAGCTCAGCCAACACTATCATCCATCTCGGCAATCACTAGAAGCTCGGCCAACACTGTCCGCCAGCTCAGCCAACATTGTCAGCTAGCTCAGCCATTACTAGAAGCTCAACCAACACTGTCATCCATCTCGGCCATCACTGGCATCCCGGCCAACACTGGCAGTCAGTTTGCATTACTGTTGCTCAGAAAATTCAGTTGTAATGGCCCGTGAAAAGTGGATCTTGTCTTTTATGGACAGTATGGCTAGTTGTAATAGTTCCTGAAGTGATTCTTGTGAATGAGTTGACTGTTAGGGTTGTTTCTAAGGAGAGGATGGTTATTAATAACATCCCAAGCCTTCATTTTAGAGATCTAGAGAAGTGGAGGTTGGAAAAGAGAGAAGCTATAGGAAATTGTAGAGTTGCAGATTATTGTAGTTTTTGATTTCGTTTCCAGTAATGAAAAGTTGTAGATTGTGTGTTTAGTGGATATCAAAATTCTTTGTTCATTTTGCATGCAAGTAGATTATTTTACATTCTTTCTATTTTTCAAGTTATTAGTTCTTCGCCCAATCTGGGTTGTAAATTGTAATGGCCCCTCAAGATTCCTGAATCCATCGTGAGTATCATGTGTTGGAATGGAACTCAAGAGGAGCCCTTGTACATAGTTTCCATTTTTCTTTCTATAGGAGAAGCAAAAACAAAGAGTCTGGAGATCTTACCCTAGGCGAGCTTGGTAATAGTCCGGCTAGGGAAGAGAATGAAAGCAATGTTCAGAAAACATTGAATAAGTGAGTAGAATGAATCTATTTGTGTAGGTTTAGCAAGAAGAAGATGAAAATCATTTCAATGGGGGACTGAGTCTTGAAGAGGAGGTAAATTTGAGAGTGACTTACCTCAGTTTAGGGCTGTGAACACCCTAAGAGATCTAGGAGAAAGATCTCATAGTAGAGCCAAGCTGGTTCTGTAGAAGCAACGAGACTCCAGTCACCACATCATTGTTCCTTGTCATTATACCTTCTATCTGATCTCCAATTATTTTCTCAGGTGTATGACACATTCTAATATATTTGGCAAGTACATGTTCCTTCCTCTTTGATTCTGGGATTGCTCCACTTGGTTCACCATTCTCAAACATTCTGTTATGCTCTTCCAACTGATACTCAGGTTCCACTGTCTGAGACTCGGGTGCCTCTTTCTGAGACTTGGGTGCCTCCATCTGTGACTCGGTTCCCTATGTCTATGAGTCAGTTTCTTCAGTCTGAGACTCAGTTTCTTTAGTTAGCAGCTCGGGTTGCACAAGTTGCAACAAGGTTTGTGCTAATGAATTCAGTGGTTGACATGGTTGTTGTTCAGTCACCATTGCATGTGTCTTAGGTATAGTATCAGGTTCATAATACACAAAGTTTATGTAGTCCCCAGGCTCTTTACTGCTCTATTCTTCAACCCTTTACATCACCCTTTACATCAAATTTTCCATTTCTTGCTTCCTTCAAGATGTAACATTTACTTCCAAATACTTTGAAATAACAAACATTGGGTTTATAGCCATACCATAATTCACAAGGTGTCTACTCAGTATCTTTCATCAGTTGAACTTTGTTCAAGGTGTGAATTACAGTGCTGATAGCTTCCTTCAGTATTTGGTTGCAACATTCTTTTCAATCATCAAGGTCCTTGCACAATCTATAATAGATATGTTTCTTCTTTCTGCTATCCCATTTTGCTGTGGTGTACCTAGGGTAGATACTTGTCTCTTGATTCCTCTTTCATTGCAGAATTCATTGAACTCATTAGAAATGAATTCACCTCCTCTATCAGATCTTAGGCATTTAAGTTTCTTTCTTGTTTCCTTCTTAACTCTAGCAAGGTACCACTTAAACTTCTGAAAAGCTTATGATTTTTCTTTGAGAAACATAACAGTCATCATTTTGGAATGGTCATCAACAAATAGAATAAAATACTTCTCTCCTATGTAATTTGTTGTTCCAATTGGTCCACATAGATCAGTATGCACTAACTCCAAGACTTCTTCAGTATTGTAATTCTTTCTCTTGAAACTATTTTTTCCCATCTTCCCTATTTGACATTGTTTGCATATTGCCAATTCAGGTTTCTTTAGAATAGGAATACCTCTTACTCTTTTTTTCTTTCTTATGTTAACCAGGTTATCAAAATTCACATGACACAACCTTTTATGTCATAACCATCTTCTTCTACTTGTGTAATAAAACATGAACTTTTAGTGAGATCAAGATAGAATAGATTTCCTTTTCTTTGCCTGCCAATTCCAACTAGGTTTCCTTTACCATCCAGGAGCTTGTCCTTACCATTCATGAATTCTACCTTGAAACCAATGTTATTCAGTTGTGCTACATTTAGTAGATTATGCCTTAGTCCTTCAACCTAATAAGCATTATCACATTTGATTCCTTCAGTTAGAGAAATACAACCTTTACCTTTCACATAGCAAGGTTCAACATTCCCAAAATTGACACTCCTACCATCATAGTGCTCAAGATGTTCAAATTTATTTTTATCACCAGTCATGTGGTGAGAACAACCACTATCAATTATCCAAGTGTCATTTTTTCTAATATGAGAGAAAAGTGTAGTCTTTTCATTATCTTCATTGTTTGACTCATCCTTAATAGCAATATAAACCATTTCATCTTCATCTTCATCACTATCAGAATCTTTTGCAATATAACAAGATTTCTTACCTTTGTCCTTGTAGCTTTTATAGCTATTGAAATCTTTCTTGCCTTTGTACTTGTTGAATTTTCTCTCACCTTTGTCTTCTTTGTTTGGACACTTAGAAGCAATGTGACCAACCTCATCACATGAAAAGAAAATCAATGGTATTCTTCCTTTGTACAGTCATTTTCCTTTGGTAACTCTTTTTGCATGTAATGTTTCAATGATTTCTAGATCTTCATCATTAGAATCATCATCACTATCACTGTCAATCTATTTTCCTTTTGAGTTTCTATCCATCTTACCAAGGTTTAATTTAGCTTTGAATGCAGACTCAAAATTGCTAGGATTAGAAGAATAATTGTCAAAATTGTCCAACTCAAAAGTTGTAAGCCTTCCAACCAATGCATCCAGAGTTATATCGTTACTGTACCTCATCTCTTGAATAGCTAAAACTTTAATTTAATAGATAGGAAATAAAGTTATCAATACCTTACTAACCACTATTTTTTCTTCAATTGTTCCACCGGCAACTCTGATGGCACTTACACTTTTCTTGATTCTTTCACTATATTTCATAATGTCTTCTCCTTCTTTCATTTTGATCTGATCAAACTGAACTATGAGACTTTCTTCTTTGGCTCTCTTTACATTGTCATCTCCTCCATGTATATCATGTAGTTTATTCCACATATCATAGGCAGTAGGGAAGTCCTTGACTTCATCAAATTCTGAATAGCTGAGTGAAGAAGCTATATCAATCATCATTATGTTATGATTCTTCATGTTCACCATCTGATCCACAGACATAGGTCTCAGTGGTTCCACATACTTGTGGTCTCAGAATTTCAAACTAGTATCTCCAATAGTAGATAGATGTAGCCTCATCAACTCTTTCCATGCAGCAAAGTTGTCTTTGTTAAGATTGGGGATCTCCCTTCTATAAGACATCTCTGATCTTTAGCTTAGGCCTTGAAACCTTCCTTGAAAGCACCAAAAGATTTGATACCAATTTTTGGAAATGGGTTGAGTAACTGAGAGGGGAGGGGTGAATCAGTTACCACAAAAAAAAACCAAGTCCCTTAGATGTCTTAATCAAACTTATCACTGTTACTAGGTTAACAAAGATATTCTGTTGTTACTCAGTTAACAAAGAAATCTTAAGATATTAACTGTGATTATCCTTTAGTGATTAAGTGCATAAACATAAAGCATAAAGAAAATAACATGTACATAGATGACACCAAGATTTAACGTGGAAAACCAATTTGGTAAAACCATCGATTGCAACTAGTTGCTATTTTTCACTCTTCTAAAATGAGCCCTATTAGGAGCCAAGCCTGTTAAAGGTTGCAATACACACTGTTAGGTGTGACCCTGTTAGATGATTTAATCACACTGTAAGGAGTGGCCTTGTTAGAGGTCTTCAAACACTTCAATATAGAAATGTCACCTTGTGAGAGGATTTATGAAAGACTATTAAGTCTACTCTGTAAAGAGATTTGGATCACTGCTACAATTGTTAGAGAGTAACAATGGATTGACCTGTTTGGTGAAGCAACTATCTTTGCTGATTCAGATATTTTTTCTCTCTTTAAACTGGATCCTCACTGATCAAATATTCTATTGTAGCTCTTTCTGGATGTTCTGTCTTTAATCAGAGTCCCATCTGATTTCGCCTTCACTCTTCATATCAAAATAACTCTTCCACTTATTACTTCTTACACATTCAATCCAAACTTGACCTTGTATAAATCCCAATGATCCAACAACGTCAAATAAATAGGGTGTATGTGGTAAGAGCTCCTGCATTAAGGTAGAAAAGCCTCACATCCCTTGATCTTTTTTATTTGTACGCCAAGGTGAGGTTTAAACTATCTCCTTGACTGTTATTGCTCTGCTTTTTTACGCAAGATCGCACTCATGGTTATCTTGGCTTTGAATGCCTTGGTACTGGTGTACTCTTGCAACATCAACTAGAAACAACATTCAGGTCATCTCAGATTTTGTGCCTCGATGCTTATGTTAATTTCTCATATCTTATCCAATGAAAGTCATATTCATATTCTTATGGTTGCAGTGGCACCAGTAAGGATTGTATCGACTCTGATGTTCTGAAAATGCTCGATGATGAAAAATTTTACTACTAAAGGTTCAGTGACTACACCTTAGGTTGCATTCATGTTAGTCTTGCATCTGCATGGTGTTGAAATCAGCATAATATCGATATCTCTCTCCAATGTGAAGGATCTGAGGTTCTTATCGATCAATCTTCCTTTTGCCAAGTGGTCAGTTGTGTGTTGATTGAAAGGAAATGAAACCCTCACTAATTCGACCATCCTGTTTCCATTTTTAGGATCAAAATCAAAATCTAAAATGGACCGCTTGCACAACCAATGGAAATCTCTCATGCTTTTCTTCTAATCAATCCTTGTATCATACTTTTGGTCAATCTCGGTCAAACATGACCTCCCATCAAGTATAGATTCTGTCCTAACCGCTTGGTACCTATTTCTCATCAGATCAACTTCTTCTTACATCATGTTGCCAATCGAATTTCTTCTCATCACTGGGGCACCTAGCCATATTTTGATTTTTCTCCTGAGGGGGCAGGATTAGGACATCAACATTCCAGTTATCACATCCTCAATCAAAACCCCATCTCTTGGAGCATCTCAGCTTCATCGCATCAAATCAAGTTGAGATCATCTTAAAATCAAAGGCAACCTAATCAATAGTCTTATACAGTGGTGAATACACTCAAAACCAGACAAGATCGATCTTATACGAGCTGTTCATTATTGAAACCAGATACATTGATCAAATTGGCTTCATTGCTTCAAATCAAGTCAATTTTCTTGCTAATCAAATCTCTTAATAGTAATCAATTGCATCGCTTCAAATCAAATTGAGCATTATGTTTATATCTTTTGATTGATCTTTGTCCAATCAAGCTCAAAGTCAGTCTTCTTCTTCAAAAGAATGGTTTCATCACTTCAAATCAAACTATTATGGGTCTTCTAGCTAACAAGTCTTTGAATCAATGCATTGATCACACATCAATTCAAAGACGGGAAAATGTAATGACCTAAAATTTTTCACCTAAACCCTAGACCCCTAAGCTCAGTCTCATATCAATAAACCCTAATATTGATAATTCTAAGTCCTAAATCAAACAAGCAATTCATCAAATTCAAGCTAATCTGACCTAAACCCTAGGTCCTAATCAATCATCATACTTGATTAATTAATTAATTCCTAAAAATACAATATATTGGAAAATAAACCTTAAGTTAATTATTTAATTGATATTCTAATATATTAATTGAATAAAATTACTAAATTGTCAATAAAATTCAAAAAGGAATTAAATTAATTAATAAAAAAAAATGTGCACTTAAAATCAATTAAATCTTTAAAAATGCATATGATGTCATCAACTATTTTTTTGAATTAAAATATGCATTTTGTTAGGAATAAGGTGTCTCAACCTTGTATATTTCCTTACATTTGATATTTTCTAAATGTCGGCACTTTGGACAATGTGTAAGGTAATCATGACTGAAACGGTTATGACGGATTCCTATGACAGTAATTAATATTTGTAAGAGCTAATTGTGGAAGTTTTGATGATGGGTGAAGACGTGCAAGACATGTGGCAACTAATCGGTTGAGTACTGTACACTCTTCTGCAATCGTGGGGTTCATGGGGTTCCTATTTTCTCAGAGAATGGTAAAACCCTAATACGGTTGCCTTTGGAAGTTGCCCTAAAAAGTGAAGCGCATGATATGAGCTTATTAAGGGTTGTGAATCTGAGTGAAGTTAGTGTATTGTTGGAACATTTTTATGCTGTCGAATTTGTCTTCAAGTGTCAATTATCTCCTAAAAGAACTTGCATTGCAAGTGTATTGTAAACAGTATTAGTTTTGATTAATACATTCTGCAGGTTTTTGGAGTGCTGGGGTTTTTTACCGAAAGGTTTTCCCCAGGGTAAATCATTGTGTCATTCTCATTTTTATATGTATGCATGTTATTGTATTATCATTTTGTAATTGCTAAGGGTTAAATCTGAATTTGCATGATCCTCTTCTCTCGAGTTTAGCGTAGGGAACTGTTTTCCACACACTTAGTTTCCTTTCACATTTAAAATCAATTAAATCTTTAAAAATATATATGATGTCATCAACTGATTTTTGAAGTGGAAATAAATATGTTTTATTCAGTTAATTTATTGTCATCTATTTATCATTTTGGAAACAAATCTATTTTATTTAGTTAATTTATTCTCATCTATTTATCATTTTGGAAATAAAGTTGTTAACTGAAAATCAATTTGGAAGTTTCCAAAAAGACTGAATCTTTTGACCAATCAAATTTCTTGCACATGGATTGTGCTTCCTCAAATAAAATCTGATCCACTCATTTCCTCTAATCTAGACCATCAATTTTGGGAGAGATTTTCTATAAAAGAGAGCTTCATTTCCTTCATAAAGGATCCCAGTTTTTGCTATCATTATTATACTAATTTTAGCATTCAAGCATTCAAGCATTTTGCATTCTTAGTTTCATTTACTTAGATTTGTTAATTGTTTTTAGTTGCATGAAAACTTCATAATCTAGAGAATTTTCAATTTGGGCTTTGAAAAGAACAAAAATATTTCAATTTGCATATCATATAGAATAATCATTTCATTTAGCTTTCAAATCCTTCATTTAGGATTTGGTGTAGTCATTGTTTCTTGCAATGACCTAAGAAAAAGATTCAAACTCCTACCTACTAGAAGGCAATGAGCCGATGTCGATTAGCCTTGGGCATTTCAGTCTTCTGATTTTGTCATTTTCTAAGTAGCTAACCCCGTAATGGTTCATTGAAGTGTGTTTTTGCAGGTGCAGGTATCTGACACAATTTCACATGCACAACCTTCATAAAGAGTTTTTTGATTTTATGCCCAAAGTCATAATGATTTCGACAATGAAAAAAAATTATTTCCTTTTGAGTAATAAATATATGATGTTCATATGACACCAAGGAACATTCATTTTGATATAGTTGTGTGCCCATGTTCAAAGGGTAATATCATTACTTATGAAACACCTTGTATACGTCAAATTTGATAGAACTTGTATGTGCCAAGATTTGTAGAGTTATACCAAACATATTTTTTATCAAGATCATCACCACACAACTTTGACATTGATCAAATGAATAGCCTTGTATAATTTATTCCTAGCTTTTCACTAGATTCTTATGTACTTTGTATCCACTAGACCATCAATAACTTATATACCTTGAATGTAATAGGTAATTAATAGCTTATCAAGTAAAACATTGATAAGATATTAATCCCTTATTAAAAACAAGAATTTATAAGGTATTAATATCTAATGTAAAACAAAATGCATAAGATATCAAAGTAAATTATACCAGCCAAGAAAACTGTATATGCCAACCAAATGTAAATTGAAAGGAATAAGACCATCAACCTGAAAGGAATACTACAATCCTATATAGCATCAATAACATCAACATGTTCAAATATGATGACTTTAAATATGATTGCCAAAGTGTGTGAAGTTATTTCTCTTGACAATATAAGTCACAATTGAAATCTCAAACATGCCTCATAAACCATTTCATTTGCATTTGACATTAATGTCGATAATGACCAAGATAGGGCAACACATGTTACATATTTCTTTGTACTTGGTAGTCATTATATCGCACCCTCGGACAACTTTGCAACCTTCAAACCCCCTAGCTTGTATATTTCACAAGTTTCTAACCTATTTGCATATGGGACCTTCATTCAACCTCACGACATATACTCAACCACTGACACGTCTTAAAAAATGTCTCTTAAAAAATACATCCAATCACACTATCCAATTATTTTGCATCGAAAACAAAAAAACAAGTCATAGTACCATTTGATAAACGTTAAATTAACGCTTTCACTATCTACCCTAAATATACAAAAGGTGACAAATACCTGGCACAAATGACTTTACTATACAAATCCACACAACCATAACAAATTTTAAAATAGTTTGATTCACACCATTTGACAGTTGAAGAAATATTCATCCACTCGACTCCAAGGGATTTATTAATTTTCAAAATTCATTTAAGAATTACCTAATATAACAAAATCCTCAATTTGACCATGAAAATAAGTCAATAATTCTCATCCCATTTACACATTCCTACTTCCTCCTTAACACTTATTTCAATTTTTAGCTAAAATAAAAATTGAACAACAAATATAAGGGTAATAGAAATAAGAGCTTACAAAATTTATGACCCTGCCTTTGAGAAACTTGCCAGAAGTGTCATGTTCCAATGTAGCATCTCAAAATCAATTATCCAAACTAACCAGCTTCACAAATTGTTACAAATTCATCCACCAATTAAAATAAAAAAATTAAATGTAAGCATATGCAAATGAGAGCATACAATATTTGCAACCCCTACTTGGATAGAGTCCTTAGAAATCACTCCCATACCGTTTGTATTTTTTTACTCGCCTGTTCATCAATTAACCAACTAATCAACACAATTCTTGATCCAAAAAGTCTAACCGATGTCAAGCACAATAAAATCAAACTTACAGCTAAACTATTTCCCCTATTCCTAGAACTACTTGACAACATTGCACAGAGTGTACAATTCAATACAACGTCTATATAATTCTCATATATAAACACTCTAGAGAACTATTCGATTGTAAGTCTATACCGCCTTACCTATTTTGAACATCTAACATTGAATAACAGACATCAACTCACACTATTACCATTTCCTTCCCCTGCAGAAACTCCACACAAAAACCCCTCTGACATGCTACCATATCTTATACCATCACAATATAGATAAACTTAAATACCCAAAATCTGCCACCAAATTTTATTTCAATCAATACACCTACATAAATAGTAGAAAACCACACCAAACACACAAGAATTTAGACAAAACAATAATGATACGAATACCCAGGAAACATTAGAACACACTCTAAACACAAAACCAAGTTTGAACCTCTAAACATCTTCGCAGTAAATTATCCAAACACCACAACGTTTACATATGTATTCTTTCCATACATACACTCCTGCAACTGACATCACTATCGAAAACAAACACTAGGCACACATATACCCATAAAGGAAATAATCCCACACTACCATACTATAGTCAGTGATTAATTAAACACATGAACTTGATCACAACTCACAAAGAAAAGCACAATCCAATAAATAACTTACCCAACATTATTCTGCACACTAACCTCACCTGATAGAAAACTGTGTGATGTCCATGAATTGCCACCATCCAATTCAAATCGATGATACCGATCAATTTTCATCCATAGAAAGAGTACGTATGACCCAAGGATCTGCGAATAAACTAATTATCTATTCTAGCCCAGACGCCCTTGGTTCTTTGACCCCTTCAAAGAGCCTAGACATCTGCTTACATACTCTTTCTCTACATAAAAATAGACATCAATAAATCCTCAAAAAAACTGGAAAGTAAACCAAAACAGCATCCTGCACCAAAATGCACATCCACATATTCCATACAATTTTTCTTCTACCCACCAAATGTATACAAACATAAGCAAAAATGAGAAAAGTAAATGAGAACAAAGAAAATGGCAAAATCATTCCTATTAGCATCCAACCACCAATCCATAACTAATAACATGGAAAATACACAGTTTACTAACGATCCCCCAAAAAAAGTTCTCTATCACAGATTAAGAAGCTCTGAAGCGAGCATTGGCGTAGCTAAAAGCAACAACAATAATTGTAGAATAATATCGATTAAGACCACACCTAAACCAAATGACTCAAGGACACAAGGGCCCATTGACAAACATATATATTTTGAGAAATATGTTAAAGTATATAAAATTTAAGATATTCAATATTGTAAATATTGACTTATAAAAGACTATAAAACTGTTCTACATCACATCTTCAATTTTCCTATCAAACAAATTTCTAACACCTGTTCAAAGTACAAGTACTAGTTTTTTAAACATTGTTTAATTATATATTCAAATTAAAAATAACAAACTTAAATATAATATTAATTATATAGCCTCCTACATTAAATATAGAAAGAGTAGTTTTATTTTATCAAAATTAAAATATAACGATATATTAAGACATAATTAAAGTAAAAAATGGAACCAAACAGCAATTCTTAATCATTTTCACATTATGAGAGAAAGTACTATAAAGAGCAATATATGTTAACACAGTTTGGATTGTTTCAACAAGTATGTCCTGACAACATGATACTTTCTCAAAACACATGAATTGAAACAAGTTACAAGCTGAAACTAAAATTTAACTTAAGGTGGATTTAACAGGAGAAGAGTAGATTGTCATGATGAAAGACAAACTTGAGACTATCAGACATAAACGACTAAAACTTTTAATTCAACTTATAATGATCTAAGATGTAGAACTTTGACTACCAGATGCCAATGCTTCTGTGGGATTGGTATTGCGCAGGAGATCTGATATGCTAGCTGTCAAATTGGAAGCAGCTGCACCTCCCATCAAACATGTCTTCACCCTCTCCAATGCTTTGGCTACATCTTTCATGGAAGGTCGCTCTCTTGCTGATTCAACACTGCAAAGAAGACCAACATGAATAAATGAAAGAAGACATGTATTGTCTTCCATGTTTTCATTCACATCTTTCAACAGCTCGCTATCAACATCTGCCAATCTGTCTGGACAAGCCAACCTCACCCACTTGTGCAGGTTCATGTCTCCCACAAAGATCTCATCACTTGGTCTCCTCCTTGTGACCATCTCTAGTATCATAATTCCATAACTATAAACATCTCCCTTGGCAGAAACATTCCCACCCAATCCATACTCTGCAATTATTTTTGCTCACTAAATTCTTAAAATGCTAATAAAGAAAATGATAATGTCAATATAAAGAAAAGTGAAACAATTTACTTGGGGCAATATATCCAACGGATCCTCTGAGTGTAAAAGTTGTTGTACTGAGTGAATCTGTGGAATTTGTAGCAGTTAGACGGGATATACCAAAATCGGTGACAAGAGCTGTCATGTTGGCATCCAAGAGCACATTGCTTGGTTTTAAATCACAGTGCACAATTGTCAGAGGACAATCATGATGTAAATATTCCATGCCATGTGCTACATCTACAGTAATTCTCAAACATTCACCCAGACCCAATTTATAAAAGTCTTCAGCATCCCTGTGAGGGTGCAAATGTTTTTCCAAGGTCCCATTACATGCAAATTCAAGAACCAAACCTTTCAAGTGAGGGTAGAAAAAAGCACTTAAGACTCTGATGAGGTTACGGTGCCGAATCCTCCCTAACATCTTGCACTCTCTCTTGAAACTCTTAAGAGCCTCTTCATTTTGCAAATTAAGAGTCTTGATGGCAACTACCTTACCATCTCTAAGATGCCTTTATATACAGATCCAAAGTTACCCACTCCAAGCAAGTTTGACTCATCAAAGTCAGATGTTGCAATGACAACTTCTTGATAAGAAAATTTAGGATAGCCGAGCCTTTGAAAAATAAAGCTCGAGGGAGGGAGTAGCTGCCTTGAAAATTTATGCCTCCATAGAATTACAAGAATGAAGACGCAAAATACAAATGCAATGCTTCCAACAACTGATGAGGCTATTATTTTTAGCTGGGAATGTTTTTCCTTGGCCTGATTTAGGCATGGAGGCAATGAATATTTTTTTGGGCCACAGAGGCCAGGGTTCCCCATAAGCAATGTTACAACAGTTCTATTTGGAAAAATCCCCGCTTCTGGAATCCGCCCTGACAAATTATTGAATGAAATGTCCATCTCTTGGAGATTTTTCAATTTGGAGAGTAAACCTGGTATTTCACCTACAAAGGCATTGTGGGACGGATTGAGATGCTCTAATGCTGTGCAGTCACCTACAGAATTTGGAATGACCCCACTAAGCTGATTTCCAGATATATCTATGGCTTGAGCCATTACAATTTTACTCATCTCCTTTGGCAATGACCCTTGCAAAGAATTCCATGAAAGGTTGAGGTAGAATTGCAGGTTTTTGAGGCTTGCAATGACTTCACCAGGTATCCTTCCCCCTAATCTATTGTACGATAAGTCGAGGAGCTCTAACTTCTGGCATCCCTCCAAACTGGCAGGGATCTTCCCTGATAACTTGTTGTGATGAAGATAAAGACGTCTTAGCTGTTGGGAGTTACAAAGAGAATCTGGTATTTTTCCAGTTAACTGGTTACGATTAAGCCCTAAGAGTCCGAGATGTTGCATTTGACCTATCTCACTTGGAATGCTTCCTTCTAATTTGTTCCCACCAAAATACAATCTCTCAACCTCGCGGAATCTTCTTATTCCAGATGGAATATTGCCGCTGAAAAGATTATTGCCTAGATTTAAGTAAGTTAAATTTGTCAGATTGACAATCTGTTGTGGTATGCTTCCGCTTATCATGTTGTCCAATAAATTCAAGTGATATAGGTCGGAAGACAGTTGGCCAATGGATGGGGGCAATATACCAGTGAAATGATTGCTTCCAATTTCTATTACTTGCAAGTGGGAGCAATTTGTGAGAGCAGTTATAAAGGCCAAAGTGTTGCTGCTGTCACTTACAAGTTCATTGGTGTGTAGGATAAGCGAGGTAAGAAGGTTCAACTTACCCAACTCCATTGGAACCGTTCCGCCCAGTTGGTTTTCAGCTAAAACAATCTCTTCGAGACTGGAACAATTTCCCAAGGAGTTTGGTATGTTTCCACTAAGCTGATTTCCCCATATATAAAGGAATGCCAAATTGGGGAGCTTGGTACCAATTTCCCATGGAATATGTCCACTGATGTGGTTTCCAGATAGAACTAATTCGTTCAATTTCGAGAGATTTGTGAAAGAGTTGGGAATGGTGCCGTAGAGATCATTCTCTCCCAAATCTAATTGAACTAAGGTGGAGAGATTTCCTACAGAGCGTGGAATGTTACCCGTGAGACTGTTTGCGCCCAAGTGGAGGTACTTCAAACTTGTGAGAAGAGTGAGCTCAGGCGGAATGGTGCCATGGAGTTGGTTATAGGAGAGTGCCAGAAGATACAAACTGCGGCAAGCGGAGAGAGCGGGCGGAATGGTTCTTTTTAATTGATTGTCGTTCAGCCTGAGTACCCATAGATTTAGGAGTTGGCCGAGTTGAGGTGGAATGGTAGCAGTGAGGTAATTGCCGGAGAGATCAAGGGATCGCAGAGAGGAGAGATTCCCGAGCACAGGAGAGATGGTGCCTGTTAAACTCATTTCGGTTAAATTGATGGAACGGACAGAATGAGAAGAGGAGTGACAAATAACACCAGTCCAATTGCAGTAGGGGTGAAGGGGAGTCCAGTCTAGTAGAGAAGTGCCATTCTTGTCAACGGTAGCTTTGAATTCCAAGAGCAATTCTTCTTGTTGTTGGTGATGATGATGAGAGAGATTATTGGTAGAATGAGGAGGAGCGGAGACTGAAAATATGGAAAGCATTAAAAGTAATAACAAAAGAGCAGCCATTGCAGACAGGAGAAACACAGAAGAGAATGGAATGGAATGGAATAGAGTGTAGTAGAGGGGATAAAAAATTTGGGTAATTAGTGCCTACAAATTACTGCGAGGCCTGCTGTGTTATGCACTTCCACGTCGATTGATTTAAAACTACACGAATTAAATCTTTTCAATAACCTCCACCCACCCCACTACACATTACTTGAATCTCTAGAAACTTTATCTAAATATCCAATTATTGCATCAAAGTCAATAATGGAAGCAAGCATAAGTCAGCTGAAGCATAAGTCAGCATAAGAGACTTTAGATGAAGAAATACTAGCATACAAGATCGTCTCGTATAGGATTCTTTATCTTTTTGGAAACCGATGATTGAGACGTAATGACTGATGACAAATGGTGGGGTGTAGCTGATACTATTTAACATCTATCGGATCAAATCAATCCGCTGCACATATAATGGTTGGTTTTAGTACAAATTGAAAGTCAAAAAGTCGGGCGGGAGAAATCCGTGTTGTTCTAGACTCCTTTGTCACAACGAATGGGATTGGAGGTTGTTGTACGCGTATCCATGGTAGGGAGCAGGTGAGGACATTGATGCCCATCAAGTCAAATATCTATGATCCATAGTCCATCCACACACTCTATAATGGGAGCTATAGATAGGCATCTCCCTACAATCCACGGTGGCGAGCAGGTAATATTTATGTAGGGATGAGAATGCATTGTTAATCATATGATTAATGGGCAATAAAAAAGTTGGCCCAATTGAGGTGGAATGGTACCGTTGAGGAAATTGGTGGAAAGAACAAGGGATGGAGGGAGGATAGATTTCTCAACACATGGGGAATGATTCCTTTTTATTGATTTTCGTTTAACCAGAGTATCCACGGATTTGAGAGATAGACGAGTTGAGGCGGAATGGTGCCAGCGAGGTTATCGAATGAGAGATTTAGGGATCGAAGAGAGGAGAGATTCCCCAACACAAGAGAGATGGTGCCATCCAAACTCATGTTAAATAAATTGATGGCACAGATAGAATGAGAAGATGAGTGGCAAATAACACCAGTCCACTTTTCTCTTGGTTAAGTCGCATCTGTTTACCTTATGATATCCAATCTTACATGGAATTATTTGTTTATATTAGAGATTCTCTCTTATAGAAGACATGTGCATCCTTGATCATAATCTCTTCATTGTTTGCAATTGGGTATCCATGGTAAACAAATCCCTTACCTTGGGGGCTAAAAGTGTGTCATCCTTCCTCAATAATCCCTTTACCTAGCAATGGAGAAGGTGTGAATTCTCCTCTTATTGTTCCATATCTCTTTTCGGGATCCTTGAAGAGGATCCCTTTTACACTTATTACATGGTATCTCTTTGCATTCGTCCCTTCCTTGACCACATAGGAGCTATGACCTCTTTGGCTTGGACTAGGTGTTTCTTGTGGGATAGCTCCTTTGTGTTAAAGGTGTTCTATCCTTGTTTCTCTTTTCCTTGAGATGTCAAAATAGTCCTTGCTTGCAATCTTAACAGGGGGGGCATATATGGTCTCCTTATTGCAAATATTTTGTTTACTTTAAGTAATTTAGGCAGAGTACACTAGCATAATACAACTTGCTAGGGCTAGGTCACTCCCCTTTTTATATTTTTGGTGGATTTCCTTGGATACAATGCTTTCCTTGGCTATCCTTAGGATTGGTTGAACTAGCATAACACAATTTGCTAGCCCATTTGACCTCTCCTTTGCATACATTTTTTGTATTGGTTGACTAGCATAACACAATTTGCTAGACCATTTGACCTATCCTTATTGTGGGTTGACTAGCATAACAACCTTTCTACATCACCTCTCATTTGTATAAATTTTCTTGGGTTGACTAGCACGCGCTAGACCATCAACCCCCTCTTTACATTCTCTTTGATGGGTGGAACTACCATAACACAATTTGTTAGACCATTTCCCCCTTCTCTCTCTATTTCTCATCACTTTCTCATAGATCACATAGTGCAACATAACTAGCTAGCCTGTGTCATCCATGATTATTTTATTCTCACCTCCATGTTTCCATAACATAACACACTTTGCTAGTAGATCGAATCATGGAGTCTTATCTTGTCTTTGATGTATTCTCTTGCTCTTTTCAAGTGACCACTTGTGCTTTTGCAATAGCTTTCTAAGCATAATGCTAACAATTGAGACATTTTATTTAGCAAGGTCTCTTTAACTAGTTGACTTGGAATCTTATTAAGATTTAGTCTTTTGTTGTTCTTTTATTTATCCTTGCAAATGGATATACAAGTTAAGATCCTTGGTTTGCGGGTTTGTGTCCTTAAACTTAGAGATATCTTATCTCCTTGCAATTTTCCTAGGTTCTTCATCTTTCTCTCTTTATGCTACTTTACCGTGAGCATAAGGTAGACTCATACTCCCACTAAAGTGGGGGCTAGCAGTATTGTCCTAAAATGTGAGCACTCTTAATTCGGTACTCATTTTAGCCTCATTTTTTTATGCATGGGTTCCCACATTGATTTCGTGCTTTTCTAACACTTATTGGACCTTCAAATTAACATTACGAGTCCTATATTGATTCAATTTCTTCAAAAATCAAGGTTAGCCATTATTTCTAAGTGTGTTCGTTTATTTTTCCTCCAATCAAATAATTCATCTCATCACTGAGGCCCTATATCCCTTTTGTTGCCTTTGTTACCTATTTTGACCTTGGATTGGGTTGTACCTAAAAATCTCGCACCTACCCTATTTCCTTGATACCCTATTCAAATTTTGTCACATTCTTCGTGGTACAAAATGTTACTTGGCATTCTATCCCTGAGGATTTAGGCCCAAATTTGGCTCGGGCCCTATGTCAAAATATTTATGGGAGATTTGGTCCCGTGGTTGGCCTACCTAAGTTTTAACCCTTGAAATGATGGATTAAGTATAAAACTCTCTATTTCTCCTTATTTTGGTATCCATTATCAATTCCAAGTATTCATGATCACATTTTCAAGCATTCATGATCAATCAAGCAATCAAAGTTCAAGATCTCTTCTACAATTGAGCATCCAAGTCTTGAATCCTTCAAAGTAATATTCTCCTTCTTCATCAAGCATTGTGGTAAACTACAGTATTCATCATTCAAGTCATTTCTTTCATGATTTCCTTTTCCATCAAGATATTGCATTAACATTAAGGTGAACCCACAATAGTGGGTTACACTTTTTTGCCTGAATGGACAATGAAGTCTAGATTTTTAAAAAAACCTTTCAGATTTGGATGCATATTATCGTTAAACCATTTGAAATCGAAAGATGAAGTAAAATAGAGTCTTCTAGGATTTTCTATCTAGATTCTAAATATATTTTTTTATTTTTTATTTTTGAATTGATTTGAATGGTTTTTTTCTCTTCCACGAAAAACTGCAATGTTGCTAAAAACGTCATTTTCAAAGAGTTGCATTGACTTCATAGAGCATAACTTTTTTTCTAAAATAGATATCAATGTGCTTCTTTCAAATTTAGTTTTGTAACATCCATACGGAGGGCATACAACTGGTTTGATGACATTATCATGATTATTGCACAAATATTATGAACATTCGAAGTTGAGTAAACCATAATTTTGACATACCTTGACTACATAGCTTATAACTTGTTGTGTATTTATCAAAATTCAATTTTTTTATCTAGAAAGTGGACTCAAAAATGGAGGGCATTGTTATTTTTCAAAAAAAAATTCTCTTTCCTGCTATTTTTCATTGAGAGTCAAACTCGGAGGTTTATATTTGAATAAAAAAAGCTACATTTGATGCACGTCAAAAAATATAGGGCTAATTAATTCAAAAATTGTCAAATCTATATTCGTTAGAAAGCTTGTTCGGAGTATTGTTCTATGCAAAAGGATGTCTCCTTATTCTTCCATTTGAACACTGCCTTTGAGCCCTGAAGCCATGAAAACTTTAGACTTTTTTCAAACTCTGGAAATGGCCTCTAATCAGAGACTTTCGATAGAAAGTACTTTTGATCGAAACTAATTCATTTCGATCGATGGTACTTTCTATTGAAAGTAATTGCTTGGTTTAACGTGACTTAACCCATTTGGCAAACCAGATTCGATAGAAAGTCATCTGTTTCGATAGAAACCTATGTCGGCCTATTTGGTGTCATTTCGGGTTCAGAACGATTACATATAAATAAATATATGTTTTCCTCATCTTATTAATTCAAAAGTTGCAAAATAATTTGCATTTTGGAGAAGGAAGACATTTTAAATCGAATTTTTTAAAATTTAGTCGAACAATTTTGCAACTTGTGATGGGAAATAAAAAGAGAAGGCTAAATAAGAGTACACGACATTATTTAGAATAGATTGAACAAAGACTACGTGAAGAAGCATGGGAAAGATATTATTATAGGAAACAAGGTATGTCTATCTCTTTATCTCTCTCTCTGTGGATATTTTAAGTTGATGGTTACTACTTGTCTTAATGAAACATGTAAGCATGATATTGCAATACCTAATTATACCTAATTTGATAAAGAATACCTAATTAGACTTAATTAGACATATTAGGACATAATTAGACCTATTATGACCGAATTAAACCTATTAAGACATAATTAGACCTAAGACCTAATATAGACCTATTAGGACCTAATTAGACCTAAGACCTAATTAGACCTATAAGGACCTAATAACACCTAATATGAGTAATAGTCCTTAACTAATAGGAACTAAATTATGACATAATTTGTTACTTAGTAATAAGACGTAAGAGTAACCCTTAAGACCTAATACTTGACTAATTAGTGCATAAATAATGTAAGAACTAATTAGACCTTTAATAAGACTAATTAACACCTAATATGAGTAATAGACCTATTAGTTCCTATTATGAGCAATAGGACCCCTTCTAGGTGTAATTAGATTTAATTAGACCCTTTAGGACCTAATTAGACATGTATTAGACCTATTAGGACCTAATTAGATCCAATTAGACCCTTTAGGACCTAATTAGACACAATTAAACCTATTAGGACCTAATTATACCAATCAGGACCGATGGTAGGTTATATGACCCCTTAAGACCCCATTAGACCCACTATGAGTAATATGACCCCTTAGGACCTAATTAAATACCCAATTAAACCTATTATGGCCTAATTAGATCCAATTAGACCTATTAGCACCTAATTAGATCCAATTAGACCCCTTATGACCAAATTAGACACAATTAGACCTATGCACCTAATTAGATACAATTAGACCCCATTAGACCCACTATGAATAATATGACCCCTTAAGACCTATTAGCACCTAATTATATACCCAGATAGACATATATAAGGACCTAATTAGGTACAATTAGACATATGAGGACCTAATTAGACACAATTAGACCTATTAGGACCTAATTAGACCTATCGGGACCTATGATAGGTTATATGACCCCTTAAGACCCCATTACACCCACTGTGAGTAATATGACCCCTTAGGACCCAATTAAACCTATTATGACCTAATTATATGCAATTAGACCTATTAGCACCTAATTAGATCCAATTAGACCCCTTAGGACCTAATTAGACACAATTAGACCTATTGGCACCTAATTAGATACAATTAGACCCCATTAGACCCACTATGAGTAATATGACCCCTTAAGACCTATTAGCACCTGATTATATACCCAGTTAGACATAGATTAGGACCTAACTAGACATAATTAGACCTATTAGGACCTAATTAAATCCATTTAGACCCTTTAGGACCTAATTAGACACAATTAGACCTATTAGGACCTAATTAGACCTATTTATACCTATCGGGACCTATAATAGGTTATATGACCCCTTAAGACCCCATAAGACCTAATATAAGTAATATTACCCCTTAGGACCTAATTAAATACCCAATTAAACCTATTATGACCTAATTATATACAATTAGACCTATTAGCACCTAATTAGATCCAATTAGACCCCTTAGGACCTAAATGGACATAATTAAACCTATTGGCCCCTAATTAGATACAATTAGACCCCATTAGACCCAATATGAGTAATATGACCCCTTAAGACCTATTAGCACCTAATTATATCCCTAATGCACACAATTAAAAAAACTAAAATAGTATCCTCTAATATCTACTAAGCTAAATTTTCATCCTATTTATATCCATTCAATATTTATAATTTTAGAACTATGGTTGGTTGTATGGTAAAATAGGTTTCTCTCAGGTCAATGGAAATATTGTGCTATGCACTTTTAGAAGAAAATGTGATTTAATGTGAAACCAATTGAATCACAAACTCAACCCAAATTTAAATTGCTAACAAAATTGGTAGTGAAGCACAAAAAAAAATTATAAAAAAAAAAAAGGAATAACACCATGGACCAATGAATTTTAAGTGTAGGTTTATCAAATTAGGGTTTTCCCTTTTCTTTTTAGGCACCTAATTTAGGGCTTCGGTGATAAAATATGATTTAATTATCATAAGTGCTCAATATTAGTCTGTTAGGAAAGGGGAATTGACTTTAAGGGACCTGCTAATAACAATCAAATAGTTAAGAATTAGTTTTGTTTAGCCATGTTTTCCTCATGCAGTGTTGAAATCTCACTTCACACACCTCTCTGCTTACTATTAAAGCTAAAATCCCTATCTGGCTTAATTTGTACTTTATGTTTTGGTTTGGTTTTATATTCATACTCTTTGAAAACTCTATATTGGCACAGAGGAAGATAAGTTATGCAAACTTGAATCTTGAACAATTCATATATAGTTACAATGTGTGTAATCTTATAGAGTGAATTCATTTGTTATTGGCTAACTACAAAAATATAGACTAGCTAACTCTTCTCGGGCATGCTTTTTTATTCTTACTTGCAAATGTTTCTAATTAGATGTACATTTATTCTACAGTTGAGAAGAGAATATTTTAATTCAATAAAAATTTTAGTGTTCTATGATCAAATAAAATAAGAAAGAAAAATTGATTAAATGAAAATTTTAAACTATGATAGTTTTAGTTTTGGTAGTTATTTGATCATCCCGCTTCTTATATTTTCTAAATTGCGGTTGGGTTTCTATGTAGTAACCATGAATTCTCAGAAGGAAGCAACAAATGAAATGCATTGCTATGAAACATTCCTTGTGTAGAGTGTCTTCACATCTCCTAGAGTGATTGCTAAGGATATCACTTACGGCACGTTTGGGGCCTGGAATTAGACCGGAATTGGCATTATCTAATTCTAGATAATGCCAAATTCCATGTTTGGGTCCCTGAGTAAAAATGGAATTGGAATTAATAAATTCCAATTTTGCCCCAAAATGGGCATATCAATCTTCCACCTAAATAGGTGGAATTGGAATTTCGAATTCCAATTCCAATTTTTACAAAAGCAAATTTAATATCTCGTTGGATCTATGACATGATAGGTGTAGATGTGTGTATGTGTGTATATGAGTGTATATGTGTATACATGTGTGTGTATATATATATGTATGTATATATATACATGTGTGTGTGTGTGTATATATATACATATATATATATGTATATATATGTATGTATATATATATATATATATGTATATATATACATACATACATATATATATGTGTGTGTGTGTATATATATGTATATGTATATATATGTGTGTGTATATACATATATGTGTGTATGTGTGTATATGTGTGTATATATACACACATAGATATATATGTGTATATATATATGTGTGTGTGTGTATACACATACATGTGTGTATATATAAACACATCTATATATACACACACATATATGTGTGTGTGTGTACATGTGTGTATATATGCACACACATGTGTATATATACACACACATGTGTATGTATATATACATAGATATGTGTGTATGTGTATATGTGTAAATATGTATATATACACAAATATATATGTGTATATGTGTGTGTATATACACACATGTGTGTATACATATTTACACAAATATGTGTATATGTGTGTATATACACACATGCATGTATATACACACATGTATATATACATGTATACATACACATATGTGTATATATATACACACATGTGTGCATGTGTGTATATATACATTCATGTATGCATGTGTGTATATATACACACATTATTCAAAAAAATTAAGAAATAAACAATTAAAATTATTTATGCATCTTCTCAATCGTCTTCTAGGTGAACCAAACGGGTCCAGCCATATTCCAGAAATCATTTCTAGGATATGTATCTTCCAGAATTGACCATATCCAGCATTTGGTATTCCAGCACCCAAACGGGCTGTAGAATTTTGCAGCTAATCCTGCAAAATTAATTAGATTTAACTGAAGAAGAAATAAAACTTGCAGGAAAAATATAGAAGAAGCACAAAGCTGACAGGAATAAAAATTATATTAATCATTGTTCAAAGTATGTAAATTACAATGAATATATTTTTAAAGAAGCATAAATTATGCATATAATTTTTGAAAAGGCAGGTAAAACAAAGTATAGTTCTCTTTAGTAGGCTTAAGAAGCACATAGCATGCATCATAACTTCTCTACAAATCATGGCTAGCAATAAAAAGATGATGTCTGTCGCCCATCGTAAATCATGGATGAAACAAGAAGTTGCATGTGAGATGCTAACTCTCGTCCATCGTAAATCATGTATAAAATAAGAAGATGTATGCACTAACACCCTTGCCCCCCCCCCCTTTAAATAATAATTCGCCATGGGCTTGCAGGATTCATGGAGCTTATACCTGCCATTATTCTATCCCTTCTCATATTTTACTCTTTTTTGTGCTATACTGGAGAAAATAAGTTTATGTTTTGCCCTTTCAAAACCCCCAAGATCTGGTTTTTCAAGAGCTCAAATACCCTCAACACCCATTTCAATCAAAGCACACAAGATATCAAAATGTGACTTATATTCAAGAAGATGGGTTCATGATGATTCATACCCACTTTATCCCAAGGGGCAATGGGCCTAATGATTCAGAGTACACAAAATGGAGATGGCAGCCTACAAATTATGACTTACAAAGGTATTCTAGCACATCCAAAGTCTTAATTTTTTTCTTTCAACTGCATTTTTATAATGAGTTCCATTTTTTGTGAGAAATACAAGTAGCATTGAGATGCTCTATTTCTAAAGCTTACTATGCTCTATTTGTGAAGCTTGCTATGCTAAAATGTAAAATATCTCTATTTCTCAAGCTAACAATGTAATGGATAAAATGGCTAATTTTTAGAACTTGTAATTGACTCTGCTCAAGATTGAATCCCACTGAAATGCTTCAGAGATTGATTCGAAAGAGGTGATGTTTGTTGGGGACTGCATCAATAGGAATCAATGGGAATCATTGTTGTGCATCTTCTCAAAAATTATGCCTCCAAATGAAAAGACTTTTGCCATCCCATCGTGCAAGATCATTAAACCCACATAAATACTACAGCTGTTTTGTCCTTTATTCTCATTTTTTGCATTCTCTTTGACATATTACCCTAGGCTCTCGATGTTTTCTCCGTGTTTATCCTCGGCTCCTCGTGTTTAGCATTCTAAGGTAATGCAATTTTGCAGCCCATTTTCGGAAAAGCCCTCTTTTTAATTTTGTTTACAGTGCATGTCAAAATATTTATGTTTTTTGGTTGTTTTGCATTGATTGATACTCTATAATTTTATTCCCTTTAATTATTCAATTATTCTGGCAAACTTTGAATAGCCAACCATGAAAAGAGAGAGGTAATGTGTTTAATTTTGTTGTTTTTTTTCTAGGTTTAATGGTTATTTTTTCATCTTTTTTATTGTATGGCCCTGTAGTTAAGTGGAAAAATCCAGGGCCAAATTTCTAGGCATAGCTTCCTTTGTGATTATGGTTGAATGAAAATGGTTTTGAATTACAGAAAAATAGAATATGTTACAAATAATTCTTAAAGATTTTATCTATGCCCTCGAATGAATGTTGTTGAAATTTTTGTCTGTACTATGTCATTTTTGCTATGATTGTTTTTGAGGCATGGATTTTCCCAGCATGAAGGATCTATTAGAAGAATTCCCCTTTCAAGTAATTATTGTTTACATTTTGGATTGTGGAAATATTTGGCACTGCTCCTTGAAACTTAGGTCTTAGAAATTTTTAAAATAAATATAGTTGATTGTTTCATGTTCTTATTGGCTTTCTTGTTGAAACTTGGTTCTAGACAGGCCGCCTTCTAAAAATAATTATTCACGTGCTACTAGTTTTTCTTCTGTGTTTTCAAAGCTTCGATTGTGAAAATATAGATGCTTTCAAGTAACAATCGTTTACTCTTCTATGAATTTTTGTAAGTAACAATCATTTAATCTACTATGATTCTTTTGTGTTCTCAAAACTTTGACAAGTAACAATTTCTTTCATAGCAGATGGATTTCGTGCAGTATTGGCAGCAAATTTTATGGCATGGGCTCTCTTAAACGTTTAGTTGCAGGCTAAAGGCTATATTTCTAATTGAAAATACAATTGATGTTAATGTATTTCTCAGTAATGATATGCATCTTTTTGAGCAGATTAGATTATAAAAAAATACATTTAAAGAGACAGTCGTCATGTATTTCATAAAGGATATTTTCTAATCGTCTCTTTCTTAATGTATTTCACAAAGGAAATTTTCAAATTATATTAGATGAGAAATGATATTCTTGGATAGAATATGTGAAGCAAATGTAACTGAGTTCTTTTATATTAGATACATAGCAATAATGATGCAAGACAGGGTGTAACAGCAATATTGCATCATTTAAAAATATTTTCTGGTTTTTCAATAAGGGCTATTTTTGGCAAGCCTTTTGTCTGAACATAGATTCTTCTAATTTTTTTCCCAGGGGGTTCATTTTGGATAAATATGAAGATAGATTCTACCAATAAATTTTCATGGCAAGATCAAGTTAGGTTTTGAAGCTATTGAATTTTATGTTCTAGCGAGATGATACAAAAACTTGAAACTCAATTTTGAAGGCTTTAGAGGCTCTGAAAGGGGGTCAAACGTTGATCGTCTGGCACTTTGCTAACTTTGGTTATAGAGCGCTTCATGATATTTCCAAAATGGGGTGAAAATAGCCAATCCACTCAACGGTTCACAAGTTATGGTTTTCAGAAGTTCGGTCGTCAAGACTCAAGTTTCAATACAAATGTGTGTGTGTGTGTGAGAGAGAGAGAGAGAGAGAGAGAGAGAGGTGGGACTTTGAACCACTGGGCATCAAAATAGAAAATTTTCACTTTCTAGAATGTTCTAAGGTGGTTAATATATAGGGATAAAGGGGGGATTTTAGGGTTCAGTTTGAAAAAGTAGATTGTGGCTCTATCTTGCAGATTATCATAATGAAAATGCCCACGTGGTTGTAGCATGTTATTTTTATGAATATTGTAATGTTATTTCATTGAAGATAATAGAAAGAAAATGTTTCTATTCTTGTCATTGTTATGTTCTTGCAATTTTATGTTTATTTCTCTATTGTGTTGTGAGTGTTTGATTGAATAAGGGGAGCACCCTTCATCAAACAAATGATTCAAAGATGTGTTTGATAGGGTCACAAAATCTAGTGAAGTGGTAAGAGTTGATCAAATTTGAATTTGGATTTTAAAAAGTCACGAGTTGAATTTATTGATCCAGGATTAGTCCTCCAACCATAGGAATAATCTAGGATAAAAAAGTTAGTTTATTATATACAAGAATATATGCAAAAATGGATAAGTGTCAACAAATTTATGTGTCTCCATATAAGTGGGAATTTTTTGTGTCTCCATATAAGTGGGATAAGAAGTGCTAGAAGTCTATGCCAGAATTGACAAAAGATTACAATATTTGTCAATATTAAACTATTTTGATCTATTGTCCAAAAATTAACACAATTAAATAATAAATTAATATAATACAAATTTGACATTTACACTAGAATCACTTGAACATAAAACCTCTAACTTCAATTTCTCAAACTATAATTTTTTTAACAAATTATTTACTATATACACACAATTAAAAAACTAAAATAGTATCCTCTAATATCCACTAAGCTAAATTTTCATCCTATTTATATCCATTTAATGTTTTTTTTTTCATTTTCCTCCTTTAAAATTCTTTAATATCTCATTTAGCTCACAGATCATCAGCTTTATTTCAAATTTCTGAACTTGTTATTTATATACTTTTTAGATTTCTCTTCTTTTTTAATGAATTAGGCATTACCATTAATAAAAGGATTTAATATTTAATTCTTTGATTTCTCTTTTGATTGAATATTTGACAATTAAAAAAATATATAAAAAAATAGAATGTAAGTTCTAAAAATCTAATATGTTTAAGAATTAAAAAATATGGAATGTGATCAAAATGTTATACTAAAAATACATACACAATCAAATTCAAAAATTCATATCGAATTTAAATGAATTGTAAAAATCTGATAAATTTCATCCAAAATTAACATAAAACATATAATTAGCCGATAGGCTTTCATTGGGGAGAAACCTCATGTTGGCAAGTTGACTTCCTAAGGATGCATGACTCATTTTGTGTTGTCATCGTGGCAACAAAGTCATGTTTAGTTTCTGTCATGAAAGACAAAATGACTAAGTATGGAAAATAGGGCAGACAGATATTCATTGATCAGCACATCAGCGCACGTGCGAGAGATCAAGTCAGCATATG